>JAYMTG010000079.1:0-26875 GCA_036897565.1 Pelargonium exstipulatum | reverse complement strand
TAATTTATTAGATATTTTGGATTATTCACGAATTTGTAAAAGACATGAGTTGTGTGCTGAAATACTTCGAGCTAATACGGGCCCTATGCATGCTATGGCCCTTTCTAGATTATCTAGTTTTAGAAGTTTGTGCGGGGATTATAACCCATTTATGGCTTGTTGCAGCCTTAAGATATATAGTTGAGAAAGGGGCTTATAGTATAGGACAGGAACTCGCGGTTGTTAGATTCAAAGTCCAACGCTCTTTCCAGCTGAGCTATACATCCCTGATTAGGAAGCTTTTCTCTCTGTAGACTCCTTTTAAGATGGTTAAAAACAAGGAAGTTCTATATATATGTTTCTCTGAGCATAAGGGTCTCAATCCAATCCCTATATATTATATGTTGTTTTGGGTAAGCATGAAATGAAGGACTCCTTTTTAGTAAAATAAAAACTAAGTAATAATATTTGATCTTGATTATTCAATATTAAAAAACTCTCTACTTATAAAAACTATGATCTTAAACCCTTTTTTATAGTCCAGTACGGAACGTAGAATTAAAATATAAAAATGGAATTTCTTTACTTAAAATTTAAAGGAGACCCGATTTAAAACTTTGATATCACAATATTGCAAGCATTGCTAAGACTATCCTCTATGAGAGAGGCCCCTATAGAACCGAGAGTATGTAAATAATTAATGCTAAAGGGCTTCATATAATATACTAGGGCCTATATCTCTTATCTCTGAGCTTAATTCAGGTACTCTCCAACCCCTAGCTTGTGGATTTTAATTATTATGTTAAAGAGTAGAGTTATACTGTTGAAGTAGTGATTTATAGGTAGTAGTTACCAAAAATGAAGCTTATCCAGGGTTCCCGACTATAAAAGTAAAAGCAGGTTTCAACAAAAATTACAGGTAATCTCTTAAGAATTCAATAAAGAGGTACCGTATATCGTAATCGTACATATCCAATTTAGTCTAGGTGCTTTATTAGTACTTAGCCGCTATTTCTATTTATATATTGAGACACGCTCCCCTTCAATCTTTTTCAGGGATGCCATTATATCTATAAGTAAGGAGTTTCTCGTCAAACATATACCGAAGTTGAGTTGTAAACAAAGCATAATAGGGGCCTAGGTAGCTAGTTGCAGTTTCTCTTTCTTTAAGAAAGAAATCTCCTATGCTCTTAAAATAGCTAAGGATCCTGATCATTAAATGCTTATTGTTATTGAAAATGAATCTCCGCCTGCGATAGATTTCTTACGGAACGATTATATATTAATGAATTAGATCCATAGGAAATCTTTTGATATTCTTATATACTGAACTTTTGGCTACATGAATTGAATTGTAAAAAGTGTTAGGTAACTTCCAAGAAAAAAAGATTAGAAACAGCAGACACTTACTCGCGTCTACGCCCTCTTTCGTTAAACCTAGCGATTTGCAGCTATTGATATATTATATAGAGTAAGCAGGGTAAGAAGTAAAGTACCCCTCCTTTGATTACTTGTAAATGCCCTACTTTACTTTGTTTTCTATATTTAGTCTTCCTACAAGGAGCCCTTTCAAGAGAGTATATAATTTCCATTCTAAGGCTACTCCAGAACTTTAGGTTAAAATTGCAAAAGGAAGTCCTAAATTTTGGATTTATAATATTTTCTTGTGGGAATGATGAAAAGCCAGAGTATTTCTCTTTCTATTTTAGGGATCCCTTTAGCTCAAGGTTAAGAAAATAACAGGTATACAAACTACTCCTAACATTTTCCGCCTATTAAGAACTATAAAAACTAGTAACAAGAAAACCCTCCTTGTGTTCATTTCTTTGTCTTGACTAATGTTCTTACTTAAGAATTCCTGGAACTTGGTATCTAGATTTCCTTTACTTGTTTGTACGAAATTACTTAACTGACCAGCTTATTAACGAAAAAGTAGGATTCCTATTTAATTAAGTAAAGTATAATTGCTAAAGTACTAAATAAGAAAAGTTCTTTTAGTAAATAAAAAGAGTGTATTTAGCCTACTACCTTTTGACTAGATCCCTTCGCTACTACGCGCCCCACAAGTAGTCCTGCCAGAAGTTGAAATTTTTATAAAGGACTGATTAGGGGGTACTTGGAGTTGGCATTTTGAATCTTTTAAATAGATTTAGCTCGTCTCTTGAATACTCTAATTATATTAACGTAAGCAGTATTTGGAATATAGCTAAGTGATAGAGCTATCAGCTGTTAACCCAACGCGCATAGGTTCAACTGATGCAAATAGCCCTAAATCTTGGCTTTCCGATCTGATACTTATACTCTTCCTTTATATATCTTATGAAACCTGCAGTCATCTTCTTGATCGGAGTCTTCTTATAGGTCTTAATAACTCGATATTAGGATTCTTGTTAGGGAGTGATTGATATAGTCTATAAAGTGAATCAAGAAGAGACTTTTTTGTTTTACTACCTTTAAGTAACGGGGCATACTGGTATTTCATTTCCACATATCTCTGCATTATCACCCCTATCCGTGAGCCATATTAAAATCAAGTTTATACTAATCTCTAATTATTATAAGGGCTTATTCCTATGTGTATTGGTTAAAAAAACGGGTATAACGAGACAATATCTTACTAAAGATAAAGAGCACTTTCTACGCTAATCTAATTCAGACAATAGGGGCCTATTTAGATAATATTCGGTTGAGTGCTTTAGCTAGTCTATCCCTAGGAAGACTCCTATCAAGAGTAGTATAACTAGTACAGCTACTAAGACGGGTATCTAGACTAAGATTTTTATAATAATTAGGACTAATACTACAGAAGGAAATACTATCACTACAGCTATTACATACAGAGAATACAGATACAACTTAGAGCTATAATATGAAAAGTTTCTTCTCTTTCATTGTCTATAACTTTTCTCGCACCTACTCCTTTTCTTCTTCTTACTGTTTTATTTCATTTATACAACGAGTCTCTAAATTATTACAATCTATCCTAGAACTTATCTACACATTTTCTTCATCGGGATTACTATAAGACACGAGTCTCCATAAGCTTCTGAGTGCCTACAGGATTACCAATAACGGCTGCTTTCTCCTATAATAAATAAAAAACTGCTAGATTGGATCAAACAAAAGAACTTGCGGGTATACTCGATAAGGAAATTCTCAATTATAGAGGGCTTGCTGTAAGGTATATACTTCACTTTCAAAAGACATAAAAATTCCTAGAAGCTATTTCAAAACTCAACCCCTTTTAGTATTACATTTGCTCAGTTCAGACTAGTCCAATTTGTACCTTAACTTTAGCTTTTGAATTCTTTTTGAGTCTGAAACAAAAATGAGTAAAACTTAAGTCCTAAAAGAGCTTGAAGTTTTAGTTGTATCTGACCTAGAGCTCTTTTAACTCTCCTTATATGTGGGACCTTGTCCTGAAGTCGTAACCTCGGGTTAACCCCCTTTTCTCTGCTCGGAAGCTCCTTTTTGATTGTTGTTATAACCCCTCTCTTATAGAGCGCCCACTTAAAGTAACACGTATCCTATTTTCTTAAAACTCAAAATATTATTAGGGATACCCTCAGGTTACACAGTACAAATAAGAAACTCCCCGATTAGTAGAGCAAGGACTTTGGAATAGGCATACTAGCAACACTTTAGCGGTGCGAAAATACGACTCAATACGGAGGATAACCTTTGCTTTGATTGTGAAACAAATTGCTGGCATTTTGAATCACTTAGAGAAAGACTAGATTGAGCTCATCCTTAATACTCCTCAATACTCTAGCTATAGTCACTCGAATCGAGTAAGTTCTTGTTTTCATTCTTTTTAGTAAAGCTACGCGGTTAGAGCACCCTGTTTGTAGGACCACATCCAAGGGTTCAAATGCCATTCTTCCCTCCAAAACTTTGTTCAAAGCTAGAATTTGTTGGGATAGCTATAAACTTCAAATCAGCTCTACTCTGATCTAGCAAGAATTAGCAATATATTTGCTCTAAATGCGTGTTGATGGTCTTTTTCATTGCATTTTTTTTTTAGTTTGATCCTATAGACAAAGAATATACAAAGAATCGGGAAAAGGGCTTCTTGTTATTTATGATAAGTATATTAAGAGTAATCCTTAATAAAAGAGCCTCCCATAATTATAGCAAGTACTTTATAAACAATTCCAGATCCCCGATACACGGCGGTGTGAGCCTTGTTAAAGAAAGTGCCAATCCCAATCCCTCAGTAAAAGAAACCCCTTAGCAGAATTCGAGGTAAATTCAAGCAGACAACAACTATAATAAATATGATAACGAAACTGTTTTTATTTTACTAAAGACTAATAGGAGCTATCATTAGCTTTTCTTTATCTTGTGATTATGTTTAAAGTTTATTAAATTACTACGCGGTAAGTAGTAGAACAGAGGATCTAGTTATTCCTTTATTTTTATTAAGGAAAGGAGGCCCTTGAAGGAACCAGAAAAAATTCCTATTTTTATGAAATAGGTATCATGTTTGGTAGTAAAATGGCAAACTCATTCGTATTAATTATAAGATTTCAAGTGTACAAGTTCAGTATGCACTTTTTCTGTATCTTCAAGCTCTTTCTTTATTAAAAAGTTTTTAAAGCAAACGACCCATTCATTGGTATTCATATTATATTTCCTAGTTTCAGGAGTTTGAAGTGATAGTTCAAAAAAGTAAATAATACCTTAAAAAGAACCCAAGGATACATTTAGTTTTTATGTGAAATAAAAGCTTATAACATAGATTTTCCTAACTACAGACATAGATTAGTTTTCTTATCATATAAAGGAGTTTCGTACTGGTAAATAAGTTATAGACTAGGACACTGTTTCTTTTTGTTTATCAATTAGGGAGTTCATAGCTATGTCGAAACTATAAATCAATAACTGCGAAGAACTTCTAATATTAGTTAGGTTGCTCGATGCCAATAAGCCCGCTGTAGAGCTTTCATAGTTAGCAAAAAAGAAAGAAAATTCGAATATTTTAGTTAGAGAACTCTTTATTACCATAACCTTTCTTTTTAAAACCTTGATATTACTTACAACAAGTACTGTGCAGTCTGCGGTGGCGGTGACGTAGGTTCAATCTGCGCTACCTTAAAGTTTACTTAACCTCTGGCTTGGTTGTTTTTAAGAAGCCCACTCAAATACAGAAAAAGAAGCAACTTAATGAATCTAAAGAGAAGCCTTGGGAAACGCCGGATTACTTTTCCTGTCTAAGAACGGACTTGCAAATGCTTTCAGATATAGCCTTGGATTAGAATTCGACTAGAGTAGAAACTTGTTATTCTACAAGAGTTCACTTGTACTACTAGTAAGGAAACTCAAACTTTTATCTATCGAACCTTACTCTAGATCAACTATTCAAAAAAAAAGTGTAAGGAGTTTAGCTTTCCAGGGATCCCGCAGTTTTTAGGATAATGCAGCGGCCCACATAAAAGAAATATGAGTAAATATTACATTTTGTATCCCTTTTGGTAAGAGGTATAACTTTTTGTACTAAGAATAGATAATATATATAGATAATACAGGTGTTGAGGTAAAGAAGAGGGATTGCCCTAACGTTAAGAGTAGGAGCTCCCTCGAGTTTATATTTACTATTTAATAGCTAATTGGTTGTGGAAAAAGTGCTAAAAAGCCTCAATTCACATAAATGATTTTTATTAGTATTTCATAGTTAGTGGTTTTTCCCTCCCAGGAGAATCTAAGTCACTAAAAAACCTTTTACGAAGTAATCTTTAATGGGTTTTAACCAGGGCATATATACAGAGTTTTATCTTTACTTTTCGAGTGGTCTAAGCAATAGTCCATACTATTGTCCTGGTTTTGTTAAGATAAAGACTATCTTTTAGTTTAGGAATACAGCTGTACTAGATGTTAGGCAGAATCCTAGTAAAAAGAAATGAAATCTAAAGGCTAAAGCCTTAAAGTATCTCCAAGAACTAAAAAATTCCCACAATTAGAATACTCGAGTCCCGGTAAGATAACAATAGTAAAAGGCTTAGTCTCCTCTACTGTAGCATGTTTAGTTTCTGGACTTTCTTTAGAAATTGAAGAATATATCCCCTTTCCAGCATTTTTTACTTAAATAGATATGCTTTCAACAGCCTTATATTCGCGAATACAGCTATCGCGTTCCCGCACACATAGCAGTAGTAGACTTCCCCACCATTCTGGATTTCCTTGGTTAAATAAAAACTAGCTTTTGGGGCATATAATGAAAAAAGCAGGATCCTTAATAAAGTCTTATTTTTTCAATAGCGCTTTTATAAGACAAGCCAACTCTTTATAAGTGAAACAGGTACGTAAAAATCTAAGCAGGCTACGGGAATCGCTAAGTACATCCTATAAAATAAGTAGAAGAAGGGCCCATTTATGGTAAAGTTCCGGGATTACAGATTAGTTCCACCATAAACTTGAGTCCATAAATTTCTATTTATTTCGATCTCAAGATCAATTCAAAAAAGGGTTCTGCAAGAGATTGAAGCTACTAAGTTTCTAAATTTACAAGGTTAGTACTACCTGCTCTAAACACTAAACCTAATTCAATCTTGTAGCGTAAGGCAAGTAAGGAAAAAGCTATCCATGTTATATACCAGACCTCTAGTCCTATTTGTGGCCAATTGAGAGGCATTCAAACTTATCCACTGTCGGCTTCAATTTCAACTTTTATTGTAAAAAAATGAAGTCTAACTTTTACAAGCTGTTTCTTATCACTGCGTCTTTCTTACTTATGGATACCCTGCTTTGCCTCGGTAGTATCCTATGTTCCTATATATCACTTTTTCTAAGGAAGGAATAAAACCTAACTTTAGCTTTAAGGTGGGAGGGCTCCTATCCATTCCTTCTTGGACATTTCGTTTCTATAGAAGCTGCGCGAACAAAAGAGAACTTGATTCATAATAGTTACTAGTCCGGAACTGGATCAATTACTCATTAGAATGTATAGTTTTGTAATAAGTCCTAGGTTTTGGCTATAATATTTAGGGAACTCCTTATATTTAGAGTTTAGGTGAAAAGGGATTTAGTTTTTACTATTTCGAAACAGCTTACTGTGCGTTGAGGAAACGCTTTGTATAAGGCTGGATAGCTTCTAATAAAGAGCAGGGTAGCAGGGTACGGTCGATAGTTATTTTCACTTAAGCGAGTCGGGGAACTCCGCGGACTCTTAGGGGTGTTATAAAATGGGGGTGCTCGTAATACAGTTCATTTTAGAAAGCTAAAGTCTTAAAGAACAACTCTCTTTCTTCTCTGACCGGAAGTTTTTCTTGTATTTACTAATCCATATTGTTAAAGAAAAGTATTAGGAAACAAGAATACGAGGAATAAAACAAACTAGTGGCGCTAGGCTTAATTAGACTTGATGTATAAAAGGGGAGGGTTTGAACCCACGCACGAGCATTCCTTGAATCGGTGATTTACCACTTCAAAAAGACTAAATACAACATAACTACTACCAATGAGTTTAAGTATTCAGTATGGGTTTCAATCTATTTGTATATAAGTGATTTACTAATGTAAGGGAATTCCTTTTCTCCCCGCTTCGCCCTCTTATTTAAATTTTCGGCAAAAAAAGGGAGGGTCTCGCATTGAAATCTCGTTCCAAATTGCGGGTATTTTAATTACTTAAGATAGAATTCAGATCTTCTTGTCTATCATAAAATGTAATAAGGTTTACCCTTTGTAAGTGGTAAAACATGGGTTTTTAAGAGGGATTTACTTCGAACATATCAAACGGTTAGGATACTTCGTTGGTTCAAATCCGGATTGCACGTAGCTCTTATAAGACTTACCATTCAGATTAGCAGTGCCTTCTAGACCTATAGGCACATTCTACGCTACAGGAGTTTCTTAAGAATTAATCATATATAGTTTCAACTACCAGGTTCTTAAGTTTCTAAGTTATTGTTATTAAAAAAGCCCTCTTTTTTTCTATAAGCTCTATCAAATTCCCTAGTTGAACTTTATTTCACGAGTCGTCATTAAATTCACAGTCAAAAACTGGATCAAAGACTTGGGTTCACCCCTTAGTTTAGGACGATATACAGAGCTTTTTTATTGGTTTTTGTTTGAAAGTCCACGTCAACCTTTCTGGTATTCTTAGACCTTGACGAAATCACTTATAAATCTTTTTATGTCTCTAGTTTAAAAAGGTTTTATTACATGCTGTTGAAGGTCCTTCGTTAACTCTCACAGAACTAAAGAAACAAAACATTGTTTTACAAGTATTTCAAGAGTTCAAATCAAAAACAATGAATATAATATAGAGTATAGAGCTTGGACTTTTTATAAACGCTATTCTTACTACTCACCTTAGTGGCTGAAAGCTGCAGCATAAAATTTTTCGTTTTTTAATTGGAAGAGGAATTCATTAGTTGTTTGGTGTTCTATTCTAGAAAGTTTCATTCTTGGCGGGATTCCTGTTAACAAAAAGGGTATAGGGGTGAATTGATCAACTATAAGGGATTGCTTTTCTTCTTAACCTTCATACCTGTACCTTTCTTTAGAGCTAACATTTTCTTGATACTAATGATATCGGCAGCTTTCATGTTACTCTTCTTCTTATCGGCTATACTACTCCCTTTATAAGGATTCCCCGGACCTAGATTTATAGGGTTTAAAAAGTGAAGGTACTTAGTTTTTACTTAGAGAAAACAAACCCTTGATAAAGGAGAAAAGAGTTACTAGTCCTGGTAAAGCACTAATTCAGAGAATCAACATGCAAAGGCTCTCCTCTATATATACTTCTGTCTCTATACTCAACGTGCTCTTATTCTTGACTTCATACCCCCCCCCTCCTAAAATGCAAAAGCAGGATACTCTCAAATTGTGTTTCCCTTCTTACTATATATTCTAACTGAGTATTACCAGGTTTTCTTAGTCTTCTTACTTGCTTTACTACTCAACATCTTAATACCTTTCATGATACCTACACTCTTAGTCTGGATTTTAGGCTTAACTCCTTGGAGTTAGACTTGTAATCTCTATCCTACTCTTCAAAGCCTTCTATTTACGGGGCCTTGGAGTCCTCTTTAGAAATATACTCTTATTTTGTATCTATATCCTTCTAAATAAGTCAATACTTTTAAAAGGCTAAGGAAAAGGAATACTGATTAAACCAAAAAATGCTAAAAAGTGATTCTGTAAGATTGCTCAAAACACTAGCTAAGGGTTGTCCCTTTTTACCTTGTTATAATTAGACATATGCACAAGCAAACAGCCTCCCTTTTTAATGAGTGTAATCCGCTAAACTTGTTAAGAGCTAGACAATAGATTGAATAGAAACTCTAGTCTAGACATAGGGCGTTCCTAAAGTTTTTATTACTTACTTTTATACAGATATAGGAGCAACACTAACAAATAAGTAACCCTTTTGAGTTTACCTGCTTATAGGTATAGCTGTATTCAAGACAATACCCTATTTGTGTTCTCTGCTTTTATCATTAAGAAAGGGAGTAAACCTTAGAGATTCGAGGTAAGTAGTCATTGTTCTCAACGGAGGAGGCACCGAGTCCTGACTCTTTGGATTAGTCGAAGTTCTCTATCTTAAGAATATTTTAGTCTTTTTGAGAGTCTAATTTTACCAATTATCATTAAGCACTCTCAGAGTTCGTGGGTCTCGTTTCGTGTTGGTAAAGCTCAGATGTTCAAAGGTTTTTTATGAGAAAACCTGATTTTACTTTTCTTCAAGCGATGCCGTTTACGTATCTTTCAATTCTTGATTACTTTTTTTTAATAACCGAGTACCCTAGACCTTTCTCTGCTAAGAAACTTAATTAATAAACCATATAGTTCTTAGGAATACTCTTTTTATGAACTCCATTTAATCTTAGTCTTTAGTTGAAATGCGGGCTTCAAAATGCATCTTTTTAAGGGTTTGTCTCCGGTCCGGTTAAGACTAAAGAATTCTTTAATAAACTTTCTTGTAAACGATTAAAGCTCTTTCCGATCTGAAGCAAAGATGCTAACCCCCCCCACTTCTATACTTCTATTGTATCCCTACTCTGACTCACCTATACGCGTACTTGTAGCTAGGGATGGGAATCGATCTAATCTTGTTAGGGATGTTAGGGCTAAGGATAAAAAGTAGGTATTCTAGATAGTTAGAGTCTTATTAAGATATATTCCTCTTTTGCTTTCGACTTTCTAGGCGAATACACTTTTGCTTAAGCTCGGTGACTCGCCCTAAGAGAAGAATTTGTTGATAGGTTTTCGTGGGCCAAGGTATAAAATATAAAAGTGCATGTTCGTAGATACTCTTTTTTGAATTTCCTACTTTAGTTAAGTTAACGAATACCTTTTTAGGGTTAGCAAAATCATTACTTGCAAGTTTATGAGTTTTAGAAAGGAATTTTTTAGACTTTCTCCGGTTTTATTCGAAAGTCATTCTGGGGGTGTAACGTAAATACTTGGAAAGAGGAGATTCAGAATGCAAAACTGCACGAATCAGTACGGACAAAAAGATATAGAACTTTCTAGGAAATCCTAATTAGAGTGAATCTTTACTATTTAGTTTTGTAGGTCTTGCGTATACTCGCCAATTCCTATTACTATATATAAGTATTAAAAGCCTACAAGGATCCAAAAAGAAAAGTCCAATCCGAGGGTTTTGAGATGTTTATTATAAAGCATATTTTAAACAATAGATGAGAGCTTTTGTGCTTATATTATAATTAGTTATTCTATCTAAAATTAGGACCCAGATAACCCAGGTATGCAATTTGTGTTGCTAGGTACGGAAAGCTGGTATTTATTATTATAATAGCTCAAACTCAAGAACAAGAAATCAAACACGAAGTCAAAAAACTCAAACAAAAGTAGAACAATAAGCAGTTGCTGGGTTACTAGTGTACTCTTGTCTAGTATCTCTAGCTGCTTTTAACAAAGGAATTAACAACAGGCACTATCTTTTCCAGGTATCCGTATTAAAGGTTTAAAGGGATTCCAAGAAAGCTGTAAGTAGGATATATAGTTAGTTGTCTTTGGTCTTCCTTATTTGTTTCTAGTCGTAAGCCTGTAGAGTTTTCCTGAAGAGCTAGTAGTACTCCATATAATCCCTGAATTAGAGTTTCATTTATTAGTTTACCCGATTAAGGAGGTTGTCCTATTTAGTTTAAGTGCTCTTTGGAATGGAAATAGATAGATTAAGCTCAAGTGAATGTCCTTATTTTCTAGGTCTTTGTCTTTATCTGGCAGGCTTTAACGGGATAGGAATACTTGTTTTCAGTAAGGGAAGTTTCATATTGAATAAGGTAAACATTCTAAAGCGGAAAATACTAGTAGGTACCAAACTAAGGAATTAGAAATCTCCAGGTAAAATGAGATCTATTTCAAATAGGGTAAATCCTAGAGTTTATGGGTTGTACCAAAAAAGACCTTAAGACGTATCTAAACAAGCTATATAAGAAAGAATTTGATAATCACTTCGGGGTTCTTCTATATACTATATATATTACCTAACAGCCTAAATTATAACAAATAGAGTAACGATTCTATACTCTAGTGAACAAGCTCTGGGTTACAATACAAGAAGGCAACAAAGAATTAGTAAAGGCTATTCTGCTAGAAGTCTCTCATTCTATTCCGAATCCACTACTAACTACGTATACTCTCTATCGAATACCAGTATCACAAGGAAGCCTATTAAGAGGAGCCGGTACAGCACTTCTAAGATAGCTACGAAGCTCTAAAGAAGTTGAAAGAAGGAAGTCCTAATTTTCAGGTAGAGATTCTGTTTGATAGCTCTGAAGAAAGTTTAATTAATAAAGAGTTGTGAAAGCAGTTATAGGTCTAGGTATTGGGCTTAATAACCAAGAATGGGGGTATTCTGGTAAGCATTTTCCGGTCTGTTTCAAAGTTTTTTTGATTAAACGAGTTTTCCTGATTAGGCTGTTTTGGGGGTATTATAATGTATGAGATATATTCAGGATACTATCATGATAACCTAACCTCCTAAATCTTGATTGAATCGGTAAGATGGATTCCCCTTCTATTCACTATTAAGGCAAACTCCTCTAAAACGATAAGCTACATAGGCCATGAGGGATGTCCCTTAACAAGTACTTTATAACTCTTAGAATTCCTCGCAATTAATAGTAACCCCATAAACTCATTCTGTAAACTCTCTATCGAGTACCCTGTAAATCCTCCACAAGTAAAGCCCCTAAACTCTAGTAAGATTATAGCTGCAAAGACTCCTACAAGGCATGAAGAACAAGTCAAAACAGAGTCAAGCTAAGAATGTATTCTAGCTCTTCGGAAAGCAATTTCAATTCATTTGAAGGGAGTTGTGAAAGTCTAGGTGTTAAGATTCTGATGTCTATATAATGTATGAATGTACTATCATATACCCTAATGAGTTCACCTTCCTCCGTTACATTACGCCCGTGAAAAAAGGTGTGTTAATCCAGCAAGATCTATGAAATCCCAAACTTTACCAAAGCAGGGCAATCTTTTAAAAAAGTAATAAATCTAATCGCAAGTACGTAAACCTGTATCTTCTTAATTCTATAGGGACCGAAGCCCGGATCGGCAGCTGACGTCACTGTAGAATTCTAGGTTGATAAAAAGGGACCCCATTTAAAGGAGGCCAATTATGTAATTGTGTTTATTGGTATACTACTTGAGCTAACCAAGGGATAGAATACTTCACTAAATAGATCGGTATCCATTTACTAGATAACCCAGGTTTGGTAAACAGGTGTGAGCCTGATTTTTTTTCTAGGTTTCTGATTTTGGATAATAAGAATAAAGATGCTGTGAGAAGGCTAAAGTAAGGTTTTTTAGTTAAATAAACTCAAGTCAAAGAGGAATAGAAGGGCTGGCTCTTAAACGGAAATAGGCACGAGTTCTACTCCAGCTCGCATTCGGTTTTAGTCGAATTTCGTAAGTTTTCATGTACAAAATAGAATATCAGGATACTGAATTCTTTTAATTGTAAATAGGATTCAGAGACGCTTGTAGTTCCAAAGAGGGGTCCTAATATTAGACGTGTGCTATAAGACTGACTTTACAAGCCTATAGCTCGGGTTTCCCTGAAGTTTCTTTCAGCGGATTGTCGAGTCCATTTTGTTTACTTAAATATAAAAGGCGGACTCTCGTTTCAGATCTAGATAGCTAGGGAGGTCATACTCGCCTCTATTTCTATTATTAGGAATGTTTTGTCCTACTATATAATTGGAATTCCTTCTTGTTGTAAAATCCGGAATAAGCGTACATATCTGCTTGACATACTAATGGGCTCTATTATTAAATAAACTTGGAGAGGGTCCTTTAAGATTTTATTAAAACCCCTTTTTCCTGGAGGAACTCTAAGTTCTGACACATATCTAGTACTTAATTTACAGAGGAGAGGGAGCATCAAGCTCATAGATTCGAACCGACTTGGAGAGCGGCTTTTCATTAATTATATGATTACGGGATCATTTACACTAGTATTATTCTTAACCTATTTAATATAGTTTCCTTAGAACTCGAAGACATTAGGATAATTTTTTGAATAACAACCGGTAAAAAAAAATAGGGTGTAGTAAAAAGGTAGCTTTCATAAAATTTAGGATAAGGGATTCTACTGTCTTGGGATAGAGTTAGAAATAGAGGGCATTAAAGGTAACAGGTTCCCTGCTTGATATAAGTCGGTTTTGAACAAATAAGTATAAAGAACTCCTTATCCGTTGAAGTTGATTACTATTATTTTTACTTTGAGAACTCTTCTAAAACGCGAATCCTGCGTCTGTTCCTCGGAAATAAATAATGAAAAGGTGGATTTTCGCTTTGAATCAGACCTACTCGATAAAAGGAGGTTCACAGTTCACTTCAGGGATTAGCCCCTGTCCTTGTTAAGGGAACGTCTTTTAAGATTCAGAATTCGCGGATAAGGCAAGGAAAAACTAGAAAAAGCTATTGGTTGGGCGCGTGTTAATATAGTGTTGCTGTTAACTGAAAGGGGTCCTTATAACTTAAAGATCCGACGTTCTTTTGAAAGATGTAGAATTGAAAGGACCTCTCCTTTAACTGGGTTATGTTCCTTTTTTTTTCTTTACTTTACGGCAGTTAAAATAAAGGGATTGAAAAAAAGGGTTCCTCTAAGATTGCAAGGGTTTTTATCTTAATATATTTTTAGGATCAAACCTAATACGGGTAAGGATCCGTCAGCGAAACTACTTATATAAAATTCATAATTATACAAGTTTACAGAAATTATTCACCACTAAATAGAATGGTTACTTTATGATATTTATGAATTTTGTTTTATCTTAATAAGAAGGAATCCTTAGGATACCCTGATGTAACCCGAAAATGAAAAGCTTTTGTGGAGTGAAAAATGCCCATAGGTAAGACTAAAAGCTTTAATACTATGTCTTGGGACATTGGAGCAGTGCTTATCTCGCGCTTTATAAAAACGAGGTTATAGCAAGACCTTATTCAGAGGAAGACCGCGGGTTCAAGTCTTGTTCTCATTATATCCATAGCCGAGATCTCGGGTTTCTCCGTTCTTCCTTAAGTCCTGTATAAGTGTTCTTAATTTAAGGGAATCCGATGATTATTCAAAAGAATTCTTTTCACGAGATCGACTTAAAATATACGGAAATTTAGGGTATTGTATGTTTTTTCCGTCCTGTTAGATAGAGCTCTTTTGACTACTAGTTATAAATTGTAATACTAAGTAACAACCGCTTTTGAACCTACGAAATGTATATGAATAGGCTCCGTGTCCTAACTTTCAATCTAAGCGGTGCGTTAACATTAATTAGAATATTTAGCAAGTTTGATCTTTTGCCAGACAGAGGAATTCATTTTAGTAAAGTTCCTTGTCTGTGGTAATGTCTTTGCTTTAAAAAACGGAGTGTTCTACCAGAATCTCTATACTTGGAGGGGTTCGTTGTTAGTAAAATCCTTCCAAAATAAGGTATAAAAAACTTTGTCGTCATTAGACTCAGTTTCTAGATTTCTAAATAGTTGAATAAAGATTTGGTTTATAGCATAAGGGGGGGCTCTCTAAAGCTTTTTGTTCATTTTTTTTAGAGTATCTTGTCTATAATCATCCTTGAACTTTTCAAAAGTAAATTATTCGTTTTTTCCCTAGCTGCTGTCAATTTCTACTGAGTGGTAATCCTCGGCAGAGCATAGAATTCTAAATGAGTGACACAAGTCCTGTTTTCCTTTTTATTTTATAAGAACTAAAGCAAGCACTTCCTGCTATATGTGAAGGTAGAGAACAAGAATTTCAATTTCTGTAGGTTCACAAAAGTATAAGAATAAGTTTTTATCAATAATTTTGAACAGATTTCTTTTTATTTGTAGGAAATCAACAAATACTATAAATCAATTCTAATATTTATATAAGTGGATGCTCTTGTTTTTAGCATATGACTGGACTTGAACTAACTCATTTAAGTCAAGAGACGCTCAAATGAATACTTATTTTAACCAAGAATTCATAAAAGGTTAAGGATATAAGAGCAACCCCTCTAAATATAAGATATAGCACATTCATTAGCTACTTTATATTCCAAAAGGGGAGGCCAATTATTTAATCAAATGAAATGAAGGGAGCAGTGTAGAATCTCCAGATTGAAAACGTTTTTCCTAAAACTAGAATTCCTGGCAGTTTCCTTAGGACACAAGACAAAAGGAGTTATTTACTCTGGTTAGTTCGTTTAATACCCAGAAATATTGAACTAAAATAATATAAGAAGGTCCCGCAAAGTGCGGTAGAATCCTATATTTTCATTTCAAGAGTTACAGATCACTTACTTACTTATCCGAGAAGGCTTTTAGAAATTCTTTTTCAGGCAGACCTCCGGGAGTCTCTTTCCTTTTTTAAATGCCTTACAAAGACTGCCATTTAGGAGCTTGGCAATAGTTTCGGAATCCTATTCCTAAGGTTTTTATTTGACTTAACCATCAAAATGGAGTTTTGGTTCGTACTAGCTATATTCTATGCTTTATTATTAGCAAGAAAATAGGAAGCGAGTATATAAGAATGTTTATATAAGTGATTTCTCTCCTCCTATACCTTCCGAATTGAATCCGGAAGACTTTTCTTTCTCTTTATATAAGCTTTCACGCTAGTTCTTGTTCTAAGCATTTCCCAAACACAAGTGTAAACTAAGTTTCTTGTAATATACTAGCTCTTTTCAAGTTTTTGTATACCTACCTGAGAAAGAACCCCTAAAGATCCTATTCTCCACAAAAACTATATAAGAGGCTTCTGCTCTGATTAAAAGGATTGTAGAATCCTTATTCTCAATAGCTCGACTGGCCCTTTATTTCTCTTTTAAGAACGGGAACCTCCTTTAGTTTTTATATCCTTATGATAAGAAAAGAGGTTAACTGATCTAGTTCAGTTTTATTTGAGTTTTCCAAAATCTTGTAAAGGGTATCCCGTCAGTATTTTACATAAATATCTCTTATTTGTAATTCACTTTTACAGCTTCTCTGTTTCAATCTAGTATAGTTTTCCTGGGGCAGTACCCTATGTTTTTGAGGATATACCATAATTTAGAGTACTTTTTTGTTTTTGAATTCTCCTTCAACGTAAAAGGGAAAAAAGAATCCTTTCTTTCAATTTCTATTTAGTTGAATCTCATATAGATCAGTCATATGTATGCTAAGGATGCCCTCAATCTCTTACAAGCGGTGTCCTTTTTTTTTTTTTAATCGGATTCTCGGCCCTTAATAACTTCAATTCTACTTCGTTTGTTATTTGAGAAAGCCGTGATTAACCTCTACTTAATAGCAGCCGTCTTGGTCCTTTGTTTCCAGGTGCCACTTTATTCTTGTTTGAATATATCATAAGCTCGCCTGGGGAAAAGTCCTCACAAATCTTAATAATAGGGAATTTTTCCTTAAGAGTTATAACCTTTTTAGTACTTAGCTTTATTCTTAGTTTTGAATTGGGAGCTTTCTAGAGTAGAGTGTTTGGTTTGTATAAATACGGGGGGGGCTCCTCCTTGTTAGGCTCCACTTCATAATATGGAGGACTTTATATGTTACTAAAAGGATTCAATTACTCAAGTTAAGAAGATTCAAATAAGATATCTTTAAAAAAGTACAACCAAGAAAGTGGGCTCTTTTGTATCTAGGATAAAAGGTCAACACAAATCTTGTATTTAAAGACATAAAGAGTTTGAAATTGGTGATAAAATGCAAACAAGAAAATCCTTAGGAGTAACCCCAATCTCATATCATAAGAAAGCTAAAAGTAGCAGCTCAGTCTACTTATTTATTGAGCCAGATGATATAATGTATGTACAAATTCTTTAAAATGAATATAGGAGGGGTCCTAGTATGTAATACAGAATTAGATAAGCTATAAGCAAAATAGGTATTCTGTAAAGCCTATTACGTTTTGAATTATATAGAATAGATTCGTGCTTCTAGTATAGACCCCTCTTATTAAAGAGTCATTTCTTTATCATGAATTCTCATTCGATAAAGCATTCGCTTGAATGTTTCAAATTCAAAGGTTCAAGTCCTATGCACGTTAGCCCTTAACAACAATCCGTGTAATTTTAGATTCCCGAATCGACATACATAGTAATCTCCTTTTTAAATGTTATACTCTTCTTTTTAGTCCTAGGTTAACCCGGATTTCTCTCCCTTTTACACTTAAAAAGAATTCACACAAAAAAAGTTAGACAAGTAAATCAGACTTGTCCTGACAGATTCACTAGCAAACGATTGACTTACTATACTCACTATTTACCGCAATCTCTGCCAGTTATTCGCTAAGTGCTTTCTTCGTAAACAACCCTTTATATAATGCAGGGTTAGTCAGAGTTTCATAATTACGAGCTTTTAACCTAGCAAACAGCTTGCCAAAATCACTCCAGTACGTGGTCCAAACGAATATCTCGCTTCCTTATTTATATTTATTTTTTTCAGTACATTAAAATTCAAATAGATATACACATACAGAGGGGGCCTCCTTGGAAAGAAATACATGATAAGCTTTCCTGAGTCTCAAGAGTAAGGGCACGGTATAAAAGCTTTTGACACTCTTTTCTTCGGGGCTCCTTACTACAAAGGGTTTATTAAACTTCAACTTTTAGTAACTACTTAACTTTTTTTTTCTCTCTTTATGTTAAAGTACACTAAATTATTCCACAACCACTTTACTCGCACATATGCCAAGGGCACCTCTTTAATGGCAAAGGCAAAGTATAGATAGCAAAAACAGGCACCTCTATCTAGGGTATACGGGGCCGAAAAAAGGAAATCTGGTGTCATAACGTATGCTCCTAAACTGTTAGGAAAGACTCTTATAGCTATTTATAGGAACCCTATATACACTATAACTCCTAATACTAAATACTTATCTTACTAGACTATAGAACTCTCTAACAAGAAAAGAAGAAGGATAATACAGTCAATCCAAGCTACAAGTAAGGACAAGAGGAATATACCTGACTACGAGGAGAACTATTACACTAAATATCTATAACTATTTAGATTCTATTCTAATTAGAGTAATAGTCTATAATATAAGTAACGAGCATTTATAAACTTTGAAAGCATAATCAGGAAATATATAATAGCTAGACCATAACACAGGAAACCCTTTTTACGACTCATATTAAATTAAAGAATTGAGGACCCTTTTCTTAAGTCTTAAGGGGATTTACCGAGTATAAAGGCTTTCCAACAAGAGAATCTTGCCCAAGTCAAGTGAAATAAAGTCCGAAATTATGCTTCTTTCAAATATCCCTCAAGGTCGGCCTGCTTACTGCAATTTATAAGCTACTTTGTTTAATTAAGTATAAAGCAATAAATAAATTATTTATAACTTGACTCTAAATTTCTTACCAAAAAGTCAGAAATAAAGCACCCCCTCAAAAGCTCAAAAGGGACATGTATATATTAAGGGTTTAGAATGCCCTATATGAACACTAATCTCTTACTAAAGCTAGGAATTTATTTTAAGGTATATTTATTATATTGCCCTTTAGGGTATACTCCATAGGAATAGGATCCTCTAACAGAAAAGAAGTTCTAAAAGAAGTAAATATCAGTTGTACTAGTCAGCATAATATAAGAATTCTTCACTAGAACTTTCAAAATCCGTGCAGTTATATAGGATTCGTAAAAGAGTAACCAACCTTGGAGAAAAGCGAGAATAGCGCCTTTACCGATATTGCCCACGGTATAGTTTATATGATTGTTTACTGGTATGCATTTTCCAGATAGTCTTTTATTTTTAAGTATACAAGAATAGATTGGGGATAACATACAAAGTGTTACCAATAACCCTGAAAACGGATGGCAGAGAGCTCTACGCAAAAGAAGAGAGAGAAGTCGTTTTGGATATTTGTGCAAGACGTACCTAAAGCAGTAGGACTAAACAATGTAAATCCTTCATTTCTAAAATCAAAAAAGCGATTACGACGGGTTCTCCTTATGTCTATGGAAGCTTATAAATCAGAAGTCAATAAAAACTAAGAGCTTTTCTATATCGAAGAACCTAACTCAAAATGGATATCTCTTGTCTAATAATAATCCTTTAACTATCCGCAAAGTATTAAGACACGGATAATAATACGTTAGACAAGATTTGAACCCACGCCTGTTAGACTAAAAACCTAATGTTCTAACACTTAATTACTGATTTTATCCGCTTATGTTTCATCAAGGATTTTTGACTTTACTAAAGCTACAAAAAGAAAGACTTATTTTAAGTTTAAGTGAGAGACTTTTCAATAAGGACAAGTTTAGGATCTTTACATATTGCTAGGTACTCTTTTTGTATAGGCCCAGCTCCGGTTGACGTAGGTATGTATTAGTATTCCGAAAATAGGTTTAGTTTTATTCATTTTTAAACTTTGTACTAGACTGAGCCTTAATTCTCTAACAAACGGAGTGCCGTGGGTTTAACTATCATTCATTAACAGGAATTTATGCATATGCAGTAGAAAATATAGGGTAACTAGTTAGAAAAGCTTGACCAAGATACAAAATTATATCCACTTTTTTTCATTTCGCTTAATATACTGAGTTTACTGAAAATAAGAAGAGGAATTGCATTTAAGAGATAGCGGAAAGCCCCGGGGAACTCTAAAGAAAGGGTTTTATATAACGAAAATCCGTGATATAAATAATAGCCGTTGCTGAAGAAAGCAAAATCTAAAATTGCCTATCAACCTTATAGCAATCCCAGGAAGGAGTTACACTCTTAACCTCTAAGTCTAAGATGCTTGGTAAATCAGATATCAAAATACCCGCTTTTGCATAACTGAAATGTCGAAAATCAATATACCCGTTAACTTTTATTAAAATAACCTAGATAGAAATGGATTTAGTATCGTACCCTTAACTAGAATGAATTAATTAATAGTAGTATCTGAGTTTATTAAGGGATTCCTAGTATTTTACAATTAGGGTCCTTTAGTGGCCTCTTAACAGTTGTATTAACTTTTAGTAGGTCTTGGCAAATATACATTGGATTCGTCGTTTGCTTTAGGGCGTTCTTATTTAATGGGAAGCTCCTCTTTTTGGTTAGTTCTAATATGGATACCCCTTGTACTTTATAGTAGGATCTTTTATAATTTTTTTGGAGTCATTCTAATAATAAAGGTATATAACAAAAGCATTTTTATATCCTGTTTAGCCCAAGTAATTCAGGGAGTTAAGGACGCTTTATTATAAAGGGAATTGCAAGACTTTTGCTTTTTAAGTGAAAATAGAATACACAAAAAGTTATATCTGACTTACTTTGATTTCCCGGTCCCAAAAGGGGCTCACGTATCAGCTGCTCTTCTACTTTCTCCTTATTCTAAAAAGTAGGACTTGTAGTTATAATCTTAAAAAAAAAATCTGGTTCTAGAAAGGAGGGCTAATTTGGAGTCTACTCGAATTGAAGAGGGCCCTTAAGTGTAATTCTCGAGGAGTTCAACTATAGACCTGTGAAAAGGATTTTGACTTTACCTTAATACTCATATTTTTATTAATTATACAAATACAAAACCAGCTTGAAAAATGCTAAACTTTAGCTCTCTAATTACGAGACCCGTGAGAGAATCACAAGGAGTTTACTCTAGAATAAAATAAAAACCTGCACCCCAGCCCGCGAAAACTACAGACTAAATCAAAGGAAGAGTTATCAATTTACTATTTGGATTTGTAATACAGAATATAACCAACTCGACCTATAACTTTTAGTAGGAAACCTCTTACAATTTTTTGAAAGATCAAAAATGGATAAAGTATAATCAAAATGTACCTGAGAAGATATATCTGCCCAGAACCTAGTGATTAAACTAAGCTGTTGTGTTCCCTTACCTGAGTCTTTAATAAGGAACCTCCCGAAGCTCGGTAATACGAATCATGTTTAACCAGCAACGCTCCTATATGTCTGTTTTATCCTGCACATAAGAGCCGATATACCCTTTTAAGAATAGCCGCAATCGCAGCAACCGGGTTAGAATAGACACAAAAAAATTTTATCAACATAGAACATTAGGCAGGGTTCCGCGAAAATACAAACACAAAACCAAGTCAATCAGTAGCTATAAACAAAATAAAGTAAGGGAAAGTTATTGCATCTCCTAGATGCTAGCAA
The DNA here is from genome assembly GCA_036897565.1 of Pelargonium exstipulatum. Taxonomy (NCBI): domain Eukaryota; kingdom Viridiplantae; phylum Streptophyta; class Magnoliopsida; order Geraniales; family Geraniaceae; genus Pelargonium; species Pelargonium exstipulatum. The sequence goes on along the minus strand of JAYMTG010000079.1, from coordinate 5,340 downwards.
CTCTTTAATGCACTTTCTTATAGGCTCGAGTCTCTTAATGAAGCCAAGCCGGAAAATCTGGTTTAGCTAAAATGATCTAGAGCATAGAACACAAAAACATAGCGGAAAACGTCAGAAACGCTGCTTCAACAAGGTATATAAAGGGTGCAGCCTCAAGACCCTCGGGTTTACATATACTAGGGCGTTATATATATAATATATAACCAAAAGAACCCTAAGAATTCTGACTCTTTTATTTAAGAGGAGATGCTCTCATTAAATTCGAATGAATTGAAAGTGTTACCCCCTTTTCATCTCAGTTAAGCAGTTCCAGTCAATCCCGTTAAAAAAGGTCTGAACAAGCTTATCTTCTAAGAGATCCTACCCTTTTCTTAGTCTCAAACAAAAGTCTTACTAATGAATGCCTGACAATATGAATAAGCTAATTCTGTTAATTATCAAATTAGTGCCTCCTACATTTGCGTGACTATAAAAAGTACCTAATATAGAATTTCAAATCTAAGTAACAAGAACAAGTGAGTCAGATCCTTCTGCTGAAGTTATTGGAGCCTTATCTCTGACCTTTCGATTCGGGCCTTTTACTGTTCAAAAAAAAATAGATAACTATGAATTTCACTCGATTTACTCAAGTAGCTTTTCCTGAGAAGTGTACATACAATACTTAGGAAACTTGAGGAATAGGTAGGCGCTTAAATATGAAAGTAACAAAAAAAGAAAAATGAACTTACATTTAGGTGATGGGGTTAAACACTCTCTTTAATAAACAAGGGACCTGGGTTTTAAGGTGTAAGAAGTAATTCCATTCAGAATTTCATAAGAAGTATTAAGTCAAGTTTCAGTCAAATCTGAGATCGAATTCAAAAAAGCATGGTTTTAAAGGTAGAAACTTTAGAGAAGTCATAGGGGAAGGGGGACGTTAAACATAATAAGTTAATCTTTGGTATCAATAACCACGGTACAAAAGTAATTAATGTAAAACACATATGGCCCCTATATTTGAATAGAGCAAACTCATACCTTTTTTGTTGCACTTTTATTTCGGAAACTTGAATTAAGGTCGGGTATTTGAATCCCTCTTAGTAAATACGATTTGAACTTATACATATCTTTTTGAGTCTATACAGAAGTAACCCCTTGTATGATCAGGACAAAAGCCTTTGAGTAAGTAATGAGAAACTATAAAAAAGGTATAATCTTGGGTATATGCTATATTCTCCGCATTCGATAGGAATTCATTCTGGGATTTAGACAAATAAAGCTGAAACATTTTCTCAAATTCTCGGAGTTTAGTAAAGGAATAGCTAATCGAAGGGTACGCATCTTTATTTGAGTAGTTTATTTTCTCTGGATTCAGTGTGACTTTATTCTTAGCAGAGTGAGGGAGTACTTCTCCTATATGACTAGATGACAGCAATTGCAGTAAATATAAAATTTTTTGCTGGTAATTTTGATTCAACTTTAATTTAGCTATATGTTTTTTGCCTATAGCTTATAAAAGAGTTACCAAGCTTCTCAAGCTAAAGCAAGGTAATATAATAAAGTAATAAAGTGCCATTTATATCTTTCTGAACATCAGTTTCAATCTAGTAAATTCCTGATATCAAATTGGCTGCTCCTGGAAAGAAGGAAGAAATTCTCAAAAAAGACTACCTAAAAAAAGGGATATTTTTCTTATTGTATATGACCCGTCTCTAAAGAGAAATCCGTATGGAAAACCCACTTAGGTATCCAGGTGCTTGTTTCTGCTAGGGCTTGAACGTACAATTCTGACAATGCGAAATATCTCTATTATTCCCTCCAATACTTAACAAGCTATATAGTATTACTTACTGGGAATTCTAAAAACCCTCTCGCGAATAGAGATTTACTAAACCCCTATCGAAACCAATCCTTCTCATCCGAAAACTATAATAACTACAACCTGTAAGTAAAGGAAAGCTGTATCTCTATCTTAGCAGTCGAAAGCTAGCCAACTCACAATCCTCTTTTGTCCTTGTCAGCCGGTGTACTAAGCTAAGGAATAACCCTAAAACCACTACTCTCTTTCTAACTAATCCTAGTCTGCGAAAGAAGGTGCTGCTAAACGATTTAACAATGAATCTAATAAAAGCCTTTCAAATGAATCAAATCAAACTGAATCTACTAAACACCCTTTGCTCGATACTATATGCATTAGGAAGAAGTAATACACTGACTGTAAGGATATATATTATCTATTCCTAAGACCTATAGAGTACAAACAACACGATGAAAGAAGAACACAAATAAATTATGTTATCCTCGAGAATCTTTATCGGTTTACACAGAAGTCAACTAGCTTTACCAAGAAGACTTCATAGCTACAATTATCGGAAGACTTCTCTCTCCTTTAGAGCTTTACAGCCTTCCTATAGCTCCAAGAACTAGTAAACCTTCTTAAAACACAGAGACAATAAAACCAGGAATTCCTATACTTACACTTATCCAGGATTTTCTTTAAGAATTCTCTAGCTAGTTAATTAGTTGATTTTTAGTTAGGATTCAGTACAACAAAAAGAAAATTCCTTAAATAAATGTACCGGAAAGAGCTTGTACATGTACAAGAAGTAATAAAAGACCTAAATTCAGTAAGAGCTACAATAAATATTTCCTAAACCTAAGAATCCGGTAAGGAAAAGAATTAGGACTAACAAGAGCTACAAGAAGAAGAAGGGACATTCCATGCTTTCCATTGTTAGTATTAACTCCATTGCTTACAAGGACATTCCCAAAAGAAATTGACTCCTTTAAACAGGAACCTCTAATATTAAGAATTATAAGCCTCTTTCCTAAACCAAATAGCTACATCTGTTATCAATTCCCGCTTACTTAGAAGTAGAAAGGTACCAGCTACAACAAATGAAATAGAATCTGTTTCTATTATCCACTAAGAATGTTTCCTATCCAAAACCAACTTCTCAAGGATACTAGCTCCACAAGAATTGAGAGAGTTCCATCCTCTCCCTTCAACAGCTCCCTTAGCTAGGTATGCTTGCTTAGACTAGAATCAGCACTTGGTTTACCTTTTAGCTCCATTAGAACAATTCCTGGAATCTCCAAAAGAAAACTTTTCCAAATTCTTTAGACTTTAGAATTAGAATCCCAAGAATCTGGTTTCTGTAACACCTTTAGGGAATGGACTCCTTCTTAATCTTAAACGGGTATTTCAGGAATTTTAGCTTCAATTCTTTACTGGCTCCGGATTTTTTCCTTATCCCATTACTGCTATTACAGATCTAGATCTGGTTTCTATCTAAGACTCCTAAACGGATACTCATCCTCGCTTTACCAAGAATACAAAGGTATGAATTTCGTCTTAGACTAGTTAGACAATTATCAGTTATCAGAAATGAAGAAGTTTTCCTTGGTAAATGCGTAAAGTAATACTCGGGCTGGCAATACCATCACCTCCCTGTATCTATCTTAAACTACTAAACTGGAAACTGAAAGGTCCAAGATAAACTTGCTTTACAAAGAAGACTAAAGAACTAAGATACAAAGAAGACATTAATTAACACCTTTCCATGCAATACAAATACAACTGTGCAAGAAGCACTCAGTTCTGGAATACATTATCGGATAGGAAGCTACTCTCAACAAAAAGAAAGAAATCTGTTCTTTACAATACAAAACTGAAGCCAAGCACAGAAGAATACAAAAAGACCCATTTAGAGAGTAAGTTGTAAGTTCCTAAACTCAAAGGAAAGCTATAGCCCATAAGGGAATTATAGCAATACAAAGATTTGAAAGTTGAGTTCCTAGGCAGGGTATAGCCCCAAGGACTCCTAAGTCCTGAAAGTGAGTCATAAGAAGAAGAAGAAAAAGCCGATAGTTAAGAGTATGGATTTCCAGTTAAAGGCTTCTATTTTAAGTAAGCTGGTAGTTTTTTCCTATTCATTTATTCTTCTATTTAGAAAAATTCTTTAGAATTAGAATCCTTTAGCTACTGCTTTACAGACTGACTATTTCAGAACTAGCAATCCAGCCTTTAGCTAGCTGTCTTTCAATTAGATGGTTTAGGAAACAGAGGAATTAATACACTGTCTTGGCTAGCAAACGCTGATACTGCACCTTCGACATTGACTTCCTTTCCATCGACAGCGAGAGAGCTTCCCTCGACCGGTTGCAAAAGGATACTGTCAGTACAGATTGCTTAGGATACATTGCTCGACATTACTTGCTTTGGACCTTCAGCTACAGAAGAAGAACTCAAACAAATAAAGTAATAAAGTACAAAGGAAAGATTCTCTCTATTCTGTATTCTATTCTTCATGTTCCTTCTTTCACTTGCCCCATCAGATAGACCTTCTTACCATCAGCTACACTTAGATCGGAGAAGTCATCAACCTTGCGAGCTGCTTTCAAACAACTGTTGTAAGATAGAGCTACACAGCGCCGGCACAGAAAGAGCTGCAATAGAGAGTGTGCTTCCTAGTTCACCTTCTTAAACTACAGGAACTCATTTTAGGAATTCTTTAAGATTAGAATCACCGGCTTAAACAGATGATAGCTTTGCTTGCTATACTATATCCGCTTAGTGCTTTACGAACAAAAGAAAGAAAATCTTTTTATGTTATCAAGAGTTACCGGCTTACAGATTTCTAGTTGGGTTAAAAGCAAAAGAACTAAGAAACAAACAGGTAATTATAGTTCAGAGGGCTGTGTTATTCATGGAGGCAAACTTTAGTTTGGATTGGTTCTATAAAGAAAATAGGTTACACCGGAAAGAGGGGGTTTATAGTTGTTAGGTTCCTAAGTTGGGTTTAGTTCTAAAGAAGAAGTTGGTACAGCAAGCAAATACAAGAGGGAAATGGACTTGTTAGTTAGGGAATTCAGAGAAGGATTTAAAGAGTTAGGTTCGGTATTCTGTTATTAGATAGACTTCCTTTACAGGTTTAGCTACCTCAGGAGTATTAGGGATTTGAAGGATTTAGGGTTTTAAGGTTCCTAAGGAATACTTAATCAGTACAACCAGGAAATGTCCTAAATGTATGTACCGGTTCAGGAAGAAGAGAATCTGTTTCAGTTCTCTGTTTAAGACGGGTTTGTTCAGAGGAATCCTATTAGCTACACTGGCAAAGGGCTACCGAGCCTAATTGACCTTCTTTAGCAGCAAACACCAAAGCCAAGAACAAGGACAGCTAAGAGTTTATGTTATCCTCGACAAGAGACAGCTTGCACAGAAGGAAGATTTCTTTCCCTTGCTTTCCTCCACTGTCTTCCACAAAGCAAAGAATTCATAGAATTCCTAAACCGTAAGGGAAATTCTGAGGCTCAAAAGGATATTAGCAGCACTGAAAGAGCTTACAACAGAACCAAATA
>JAYMTG010000078.1:0-27189 GCA_036897565.1 Pelargonium exstipulatum | reverse complement strand
ATAGAAACCCTACTATGTTACCGAAGCTAAGGGTATTTCCGCAGAATTACGTATTGTACTTATAGGTATCACTTGACGTAAAAAGCTTAGATTACGATTAGAGAGAAAGTCAATCACTCCACACTCACATTGAAGTCTAAAGACTTATTCATTCAAGATCTAGATATGACGAGTTCCGTAACCTACCCCCAAGTAAGTAATCTCGAATCCAAGAAATTTTCCCTATAGAGCACTAAAGCCGGTCGAGTAAGATCAATTTGTTAAGCAACAGAATCCTATGTGTGTAGAAAGTGCAGCTCTGTCTTTACAGTCGAAGTTGGGAATGCTATCCATCTACATTTTAGCAAATGAAGTTTATAAGGGATTTGTATAAACCCCGAAGAGAAACCCTTCCGCCTTGCGATAAGTACTTGCTCAACTCAGTATCTATTTAATAATAAAGAAACGCGAAATGGACTTACAAGCTACAGATTACACAGAGGTTTTAGAGTTTGGTTCTGAAGAAGTAGTTGGTACTGACAGATTAGCAAGTGGTTTATTAGATGTTAGTTAGGTTGGAAAGCAGGGTAAATCCAACATTTCTGGTCTGGGTTAAATGTACTACAAACAGCTTAGAGGTATCCTGAACACTTTTTCTACGCCTAGCAATTCAACTTCTTATCTTGTGCTTGCCATTCAACTCAAGTTCTTCGCTAGCATGTTTCAGTAATTGTCTACTCTGATTCTGCTTTAGTTCTACCTTGCCAGCTACAGAATAGGTTATCCTTGTATCCGTGTTTCATTATTGCTTGTTTCATTACTATTCGTTTTTCTTTCATAAAAAAGGAAAGCATCAAAGAATTCTGTTATCCATTCTAGTAATCCTCTCATAGCACTTCAACCTTCGCTTTAGGATATGGTAATGCTTAGACTTAAATGAATGATTCTAGAAATAGTGTGTATTTCTAGTTGGCTTGGTTCCTAAGAAGAAGTACATTCTATTCATTATATTACAGAGAGACTGGTGGATTCACCTAATTAGAGAGTTCTAACAGAGGGTTAGACTTCATTTGCGGGCTTTTCCCTGAAATAGCAGCAATCCCAGGAATCTGGTAAAAATAAGGTGTTTAAGAAAAAGTAGTTATCGGAATGTACCTTATACATTTACTCCTTTATAAACTCCAAAACAGGAACTCTTTTAGCTTCAATTCTTTACTACAATATCAACCTGGTTTCCAAATCTTTCACTCCTTGGTATCTAAACCCTAATTCAGTACTCGAACAAATTCCAAAGAGGTTTATAGTGAACTCAAAAGAACTAAGATTCAGAGTTAGGAATAAGAGAATCTGTTTATTCCTTTAGACAAGAAAGGGTTGGTACACCCTGATACACTGGTTAGGAATCTACTCTCAAAGCAACACTGTCAATGTAAGTTTCCATTATAACAATTACTCCTAGGATAATATACTCAGTACTCCTCATTCAATACAAGAATACTAGAGAGTTATTTCCCAAAGTAAACAGGGCAATTCCTAGGACTGTCCTCAACACTAAACCTCCGAAATGCACTACCCTCAAGCTAAGAAAGATCGGAATACCAAATTGGATTATCCGCTTTACCTAAACTAAAAAATTCTCCTTCATAAACTAATAAACTCTTTTACAAGTCAGAAATAGAAAGCTCCTATAGTTACGGGTATCAGGTAAATAATAATAATGTAAACAATAATATGAATATGTTCTCCTAGAATCCATTAGCAGCACCACTGTCCTGAACCGGCTTACAACAGAGTTTTTTATAGTAGGGTTTTAAAGGAATCTGTACAATTGAAAGGAATTAGTACAACAAGAAAGTACCTCCACTGGAAATGTTGAATGGTCTCTCGTTACTTTATTTTACTAATGTTACCTTTGTACAGCATAGTACTTACTATATCTTAATATGAACAAGAATTTGCTTACAAGCAACACGAGAATCCCGGGTTATGTAACTCCTTTCTATCCCATTACCGCTTGGAAGTTGACTCTCTAGAGATTCCCTTATCTGAAAGCTAGCCTGCCAATGAACTTCCCATTTGTTAATAAGCTTTCCCAGGCTGAGTAAGAGGACTGACTTCTTTGTCTTCATAGCTCGATTATTATTAGTATTAGCTGCTAGACCAGTATTCTTAGTAGGAAGGAAACTCTTCCTTGTAGCTAGGATGCTCGAAGTTAGTATATTCTTGTAGCCTGTAGTCTTACTTGACATTATGACACCAAAGGAAAAAACAAACTGTCACTTCAACTTTTTTAAAAACCTTTATAGGATACTGCAAAGAACCACGAGAAAACGCAGAACTATAGGATTTCACTACTTTCATAAGATAATAAAAGTCGAAACCCTTACTATATTTAGGAATTCCCTATTTTCTATAATTAAAGTCAGGAGCCAAAAATAAAAACTTAGATTAGAAAGAAAGTAAACCCTTAATGCTTTAAGACAGCCCTGCTAAAAATAATATGTATTACCCTCGGAATTACTCGCCAAGGAAATAATTTCGAGTCTGCAAACCCAGTAAGATAGGTAAAACAAATGTAACCTAGAAGGGAATCAATCTCAGGAATCCAGATTAAAGGAAAAAGCCTCTATTTAAAAACCTAAAGAGTCACTATAGAATAGCTATTAATATCGATGAATTTGGAAGCACTGTAAAGTCCTCCCGTAGATAGAATAAGATTCAGAGAAAGAAGCGAAAACCCTAGACTTTTGAAACCTAACTTATGCAACTAGATATAGGAATCCCGGCGATTAGATTTAATAAAAGAGACAGAAATGAAGTCATTATTAGTTTAGTAAAGAATTTTCTTCTTGATGAAGACCTTGTGGCGATTTTACTTCTGTATGCCATTTCTTGATCTTCAATTGCAAATGATTTTAGTGAAAAAGCCCTAAGAAGGCAATTTAAAATTGAAAACTTTTATATATAACAGCTAAGATTTTGGCCTAAAAGAAGCATAACTCTTTTACAGATAATCAAGCGTTACTTTGGATTTAGCATTAATATTGAGGGTTCGCATCTGGTTTTACGGATCCTTTATATAACTTTTTGTAGCTATCCTCCGCAATCGGGACAACACCCCGTCCTTAGACTTTAGAGTAAGGGCGATCTAAATTATGACATTAAGTGTAGCATCCGCCGCTTTACACTCTTCCAAGTCTTTCCTATCAAATGCAAGTGAAGCAAATAATACCGCGTTCTTTTTGATGAACTAAAAATGAATAAGTCCTTAGCCGTATGCTAGTTTATAATAACATTAGGAGTTTTACAGATTAATAATATTCACTTCCTCGTAATTTAGGGCTCCTATACATAAGGGTATTGGATATTTTTGAAGTTTTATTTTATACTACTAGTTTTACACAATTATCAAGCCAAGGAACTCTTTTGTTATATCTTCTACGGGGTACAAAGCCTTATAAAGAGAACGATTATAAACCCGGACTTCGAGTTATTAATTGCTTTTACTACAAGTGAAATTGAATTCTTAACTATAACCTATGCTTTTACAAGGAATATCCCCTGTTTACTAAGGGTTTTCTTCCTATTCTTACTATAGTTCAAGGTCCTAGAGTAAAGATTCAGCTTTATTAGAAATAATGATATCTTATATCAATATACATATACAAAAACTTTCTGATCCATATTAGCATAATAGATTTTTCGAGTAGACTCAGTTTCATTTACGATATCACTAAATATCTAATACTTTTTATTCTTCCTTATGTTATGCTATAATTTTCCCTATCTGGTGTCAGTTTCGAAAATGAAAGTTTTTAATTCTCTGATGCTATAAGATATTTACCTAACAGGATTCAGAGTAATCCACTGTATATAAAAGGGTACGTCTCTCACTCAAAAGGAACTTATTCATTTATCCGTCTTTAACCCGGAGCTCCCCCTTTGGATTTGGGACCTGTTACTTAATATAAGGTGTATGCCATTTTACTTTGCCGATTTGAATATATTAATCTTACTCTTTTGCCCTGTGAGTGAAAGCTAACAAAAACGGGATATGAACCAGAGGGTGTATAGTAAAGGAGGTTTCGCAAACTTGTGATTCAGATCTTTGTTTATTATAAGGTTGAGTTAAATGTCTCAGAAAACTAAATATAAAAAAAGTTCTTGGCATTCACGAAGTGAAAAAGGAGGTCCAGATGGAATCCTCTTCTTTTGTAACGATGATGAAGCACAATTGAAAAGTATCCCTAAATTCCCTAGACAAGGAAGTTAGTTATATTATATATTATATACTAACGATAGCTAGACTCGGGCCCGAAGAAAGGAGTTGCAACTCAAAAAAAGTATTAGGGTTTTGTCAAACTATTAGGGATACATTCAAGTTCAAGAAAGTAAAGGTGGTAACACTTATAGCTCTACAAGGGGTCCTTATTAGCTCGGACTAGGTTACAGTGTTTCAAGTTCCGAGTCCTAACTAAACGAACAAGTCGTCGTCGGGGTGTTGTAATACTTCGAAATCTTCCAGCACTGCACAGTTTATAAATTAGAGAAACTTTGCATCTGTTCACGAGGGGTTTATATATAATATTAATATTATATAATTTAAGTATTCTTATGAAAAGAAAACCTTTATTTTACTAGTCTAAAAAGGAAATCATTTTTGTTTCATTATAAAGCATATCCTTTTGAAGGGTTAAGCTAGTATCCTCCCTTCTGTAGCTAGACTTCTAAACTTTTTTCGATTGGAATATTCTTAGTGTTGAAATGTCCCTTCTTAATCTAGTACAGGAACCTATCAAAATTACACTTGTTCATAAACTGTTACTGCGACTTCTTAATATTTTACAAACTCCTTGATAAGTATCGGAATTTAGTAATTTCTCTTCAGCTTTACAATCTAGTTCCGAAAGGATAGTTAACTCTTGTCTTGACAGGTATCTCTTTTTTAGGGCAGCTTAGAATTCTTATAAATTCAATGCCGCAGCGCGCCAGCCTTCTCCTTGTTCCTAAAAGCGAGTCGGAAGAACTTCTTATCGAGGATATAGTAATTACCCCTATTTTTCCATGTCCTTAAACCCTCCTTGTCAATCCTAAGCAGAGCACTCTTGTGTATATAAGTTAGAATAACAAAGTAAATCAAAATATACGATCTTAGTTTAGCACTGGAACTCTGGCTATGGATTTTGCAATGTCATACTTTGGGGTATCTCGTATTGTCTAAGGAGTTCCAAATCTAATAAGCAAGGTATATTTGCCCGATAAGAGCCCTAGAGCAATCCTCTTTGTAGTTATAGTAGTCAAAAGGTTCAGTCTAGCAAAAATGGTAACTAAAATTCTTAATAAGGAAAATCTATTTAAACCTAAGCCCTTCGGTATATTAGATAGAAATCCCTATTGTAGAGGAGTTTGACTAAATACGCAAGCCTATATAACCGCGTTCATTTTACTCCTTCATTTTTTATTTACTAAATAAGTAAAAGTGCTTACTGAAGGAAACCCCTTATAACTAAGTTAACCTTTTTCACCAAAATAAAGGAAAAAAGTAATATTCTCACTCAATAGGGTTAAAGGTTTTTCTCAGGGTCGTGTCTTCCTTCTAAATGAACTTATACTGAGATTTCCCGGTGTTAATTAAATTACTTCTTCTATGCCCCCCCTGCCGCCGAGTTTTCTTTTCGATTACTTGGTAAAGAGGGTTAGTACATTTTGAAACCCTAATAAAAAGGACTATCAGACATTGAGAGGGGGATTGGTAAGGTAAGAATGGATATATGGTATCACAAGGAACCCTTTCTTCATTACCAAACAGATAGGAGGAGGAGCTTGGCACACTTTCAAAATATAGAATAAGAATAGGAGCAGGAGGTTTAAGTTAAAGCAGGTCTGTAGCTAAAGAAGCTAACTTGCCAAAGACAAAGAGATGGGTCTGAGATTGATTCTTGTTACTTGGTAATTTAAGTACTATATCTGGGTACTCTTTAGAGAATGCCCAGATTATGAGTCTTAAGACTAGGATCCTTAAAAAGGAGTTCCTATCCGTTGTGTAATACTAAAAGGTAAAGAATCGGTTAAAGGATTAGGTCAAGGAAATGCCAATGATCCACCATAGAATAGTCAAACTGTTATCAGGAAAGATTGATCTTGTTTACAGTCAGTAATTCTTTCATTCAAGTAGTTCTCATTTCCCTTCTCTCAATCACAATTGAACCTTGTATTTGTAGCTGCTTTTCTTCTTGCTTGGGCTAGTTGTCTTGTTGTTTTTACTCAGTGTAATTTGAAGGTTTTTAAAGAAGTAGCTTTATAACTGTCTTATTTAATTCTCTTATTTTCATTCGATTACTAAAGGATCTAATTTCTGTACAATATAACAGAGTCTTACTTTTCCAAATATGGAGCTCGTGTCGTCCTCAAGACATTCGTCTAATTGATAAACATATGCTTTTTGTTCATAAATCTTGTTATAGTCAACAGATATATAAACACCAAAATTTATTTACGTAAACTTCATTAATACCAATTTTACTTACAGAGAGGACTAGCCCGAGGATCTTTAGTACGTGGCAGGCTTTAGGATACCCTTTTTGAAGTTTAAGTTACCCCAAAAGCATGGTTATAAAATGCGTAAAAGAAGTACTTTTTGATCTAAATTAAACTACCTTTTCATTTGTCAGCTTTATAAATATACACCCCATCAGCTAGAGAGAACCTCTCCTCTTTCTATTCCAAAAAGTCTTAACTTATTCAAAATAATACGGAAAACCCTATTGGACTTGAATCTTTATATCTTTCCCAAGCCCTAAAGTATATAAAACTTGGGATCTCCAATCTAAACTTAGATTTCAACGCTCAACAAGATAGTTGTTTCAAGATAAACAAATAAGAGTAAAGGTTCTAGGAATCACAAAGAGTAGTAGAGTTCTACCTTTAACTACTAGTTAGTTTTAGCAGAAAGAAAGAGTCTAAATAGTAAAGTTATAAAGTATCTACCAAGTGATAAACTTTTTAAGGGGCTTGTGTAGCTATCTTGTATTAAAAATATTTTAATATTTGATATTATAAGTATTCCGGGTATGCGCTTGCTTGGGTCTGATCTCTATTCTACAATCTCTGGTTTGTCAATTTAGTATTTTCTCACAAGTCAAATGTACTCGAAACTACGGTATTAAGGCAGAAGTCATAGTAGTACATAAGAGAAAACCCGGGATTTGTTAAAGGAAAAGGAAGAGCTAGCCTAAGAATAAGAACTAGAGAACAGTCAACTTTAAAGCATCAATAGTTGGGAACGGACCCTAACATATCTTCTAATGTACAGAAATCTAAGTGACACCTAGTTTTAGGAATATAGTTTAATACTTGACTTGAAGCAAAAAGAAGTTTGGTACGTAAAAGGATCCGTTTGTTAATTTTTTTTTTAGAATTTCGAAGTAATTCTATGATAAACGCTGCAGCTTACAACTCACGAACCTCTCATCAATGGGAAAGGGGAAGCTTTACTACTATTTAACAAAGTGTAATTGGCAAAAGGGTTCCTTAGCAAACTAAACTAAATGGATTCTATAATGTTTACAGGAACTAAAACCTCAAAATTGAAAGCTTGAGAACCTTAAATTGAAATCCTAAATAAATCTGACCGGTTAGTAATAAAGTATCCAACCAACAAGAGGTACCTTATCTTATTTTATCTTAGGAAATGTAAATTCCTTTTTTAATCAGAATAACCTGCTTATAAAAATAGAGGTATAAAGAAAAATGCAACTTGCGCTCTTTCAAGAGTTAGAATTTAAATAGAATTAAGAGTCAGTAAAAGAACTTACCATTTACTACTCGTTTGGGTTAACCCACAGCTCTTATTATTTTCAATCCATATGAACTGAAACCAATAAGAGTCCCCTAGAGCAGGTAAGCACATTCTCTAAGGTATCACTTTCCTTAGTCACCCCTTCTTATCTTAAGGATTCCTTTCACTTATTCCACTGAATCGGCAAGAAACCCTCCTCTACTTCATTACTTTATAGCTCTCTTAAACTATCCAGGAACCGGAAAACTGTCGAATTACAAGCACTTATTATAATTATAAAAGTCAAGCTGTCTACAGAGTTTCCAAAAAGGTAAAAGAATAGCAACTATAGAACCCTTTTTTGTTATCAAACCTTAACTAATTCTAATATTGTAATAGAGAAAAATAATGAATGACCGGCTCTAATCAAACAAGTTTGCAAAAGAATTCGTTTCCGGCTAACTTCGTTTTCAATTATATACTGGATGTTAGATAGGGGTTAGGAATAATTTATATTATATAAGAAGCTCCTGTTATTCTACAATTTGGGATTAATAAAAAAAGAAAGATTCACTAATAGAATATCAGATTCGAACCTAAATAATGAGTTCCTGCGATTCCTTCGCTATAATCATACTGAATAACGTTAGTTTGAACCTGAGTCCAATTACCTTTTGTTCAATTCTGGATATTTATTCCTTTAGTTAAGATATAAATGCTCCATAAAAAAACAATGTTTACTCAAGACTGAGGTTGTCACTATTCTATTAAGCCATTCACTTTCTCTATTAGCATTAGCAAGCGAAGAGGGATAGCAGTCAGTATCAAACTGAAAGTATCTTATCTAAACCAAGCATAGCTCTTCTTTTACTTTTTGTGCAGCAAGTATAAGCTATTTTAGCAAATTTAGACTCAAATGAATCCATTCGATAGGACCCCTTATCTATGTTATAAGTTCAAGTGAGTACTCTAAATATATATATAAAGAGGCCCGTCAGAATACGATAAAGGCTTGCATTACTCCAAGTATCCTTGATTTAAGAAATGAGGTATGGATATTCATATTTGCTGCTGTTTTTTCGAGGACTTCTTCTTTTTCAATAAACCTTGCAAGAGACTAAAATATATAACTCCCCTTTTACTTATAAGTTAGTAAATCGAAAGTAATGGTTCATATAATTACTCTAAACACATACATTTTTTATTTTTTGGAGGACTGCCCAGTCTTGGCTATTTGGATTTATTGCTCTATCAAATAACAGTACTGTAATACATCAATTTTACTTTAGTCATTCATAGCTGGGGCATCCCAATTCACGTCATAAACTTTCATTGTTCTAAAAGTCGTTAAGCTAGACTTTTCAGGCGCTCCATTATTAAAAAAGTATACTAAAAGGGTATATTATCAAGATAAGACGTACTTTTTATTCGGCGGTAGATCGGCGTTCGTCAATCAAAGAAAAAGTTAGATCTAAGAGATTTCTTTAATTATAAGTTTGGTAAAGCCCGGTTATAGATTGATTTAGAATAAAAAGGGAGTTTAGAACTTTTATAACTCTAGTTGAATACAAGTAATTTAAGTTATTACTAACCTGCTGACAAGGAAACTTTGGAGTGGGCTTTGAACTAAAAAGGACAGTTTTAACTCCTCTTGCTCTGGACTTTGCGAGTACGAGAATACCTTAGAAAAAACTAAACTTACTAAAAAAAACTCAGAAAGCTAATAAACTATCTCTTATTTTTCAGAACTAATGAGGTACACAGTAATAAATAAACCGCATAGATATATTATCTCTTATACGAAAGCGCTTGTCTCTATTTAGTAAAAAGAATACAAGAAGCAAGGAACTTCTATCAGGAAAACATATTTAGTAGATCTAATTCCCAATACCCTTAGGTTAGTTCCGTAAAAAAAAATCACTTGACAGGTAGCAGAGGTCCTATTAGCTTGTTCAGAGGAATGCCCTTTAAACCGCGAATCTGATAGCATAGATAGATCTTAATTAATAGATCAAGAAAGAAACGATACGGGTATACATACACAGTAACAAGACCCATATACTAAGATTAAAAGGAAGGTAAAAACACCTATAAGATCTTGCCAGTTCCATATCAGTATTAGGCCGGGTTCCTACCCAGAACTAAGGAAATATTCCCAATTGTACTAAATATAATAAGAGGAATACCAATAATAAATAGCGGACAAGACCTATCCCTGTTCTAATAGCTCGACCTTAAATATACGATTTTAATTTATTTGCTTTATCTTAGTTTACTTGTACTCTATTTTTATAAATGCTTTCATACGCCTTTTTTTAGTCAGAGTTTTTAGTTAATTGTAGGTGTGTGTAGTACCTTTTACATTTAAAAGACTTCCCTTTAAGAATCTTTACTGGTAAATAAGCGCTTTCTTTAAAAATAAAAAAAAAAGTAAGGAATCTTAAAGAGATTCGGGTTTTTAGGCAAGTTCCTATGTGTCGTTGAGGGAAAATATAAATAAGGAATCCCTAAATTACTCTCTAGTTAAGAGGTCCGCCTTTCTTTTGTACAAGGAATACTTTACTGATTGAAACGAAGCTTCTAAAGATTTTTTGTTATAGTTCTCTTGAAAAGGAATCCTTATTAAGGTACCCTTTTTGAATCTTATAAGTTTTTCGTTGTAAAAATGTATAATAAAAGGACCTTACTTTAATAAATAACACAGCTTAATGAATATTCTTTTTTAGTTATGCCTCTCTAGGTTTTAGTGCTTCGTTTTTTACTGCTTTTTGGTGACCCCGGGCTTCTAAGTGTCTGGGAAATCCTTAATCTCATTATATAAGGTATACGTAATAGTTCCCTCTTGAATTCTAGCTTGTTTTTTTTAACGGTAGAGTTTTTTTGAATTGACAAATTTTCGTGGGTTTGAGCGGGTTTCTTTTCATGAAATGCCGTTCAGATTGAGACTTCCTAACCTATAAATAGATACAGATTGTAAGTCATCTCTAATTCAAGGCTTCCTATTTCGCCTCTGTCAATAGGACTTGAACCTGGTACACGGGACTCATTTTAAGGGTGCTCTACCGAGTGAAATACTTGTTGTCCAAGCTTGCACTTCCCTAAATAATGAACTTACGAATAAGAATCTTAGATTTTTTAAAACTCTCTGTTCGTAACGCTTTAAAATATTATTAATTTACTGAGTTTCTTTTAGAAAATTTTTGGAAAACTTATCTAACTCTACTCTTGTATGCTTCTGATTATAATGATTTAAACTGGTCTTACCCCCTTATTCTTAGTAAGATTCAACTTAGATTAATTAAAACTAGTAGGAAAGTTGGTCTAAGTGAGTAAATGTTCCCCGTTTATCTTGTAATCGAGGGTCTTCCCGGGTTATAAAATCGAATATTTAAGTCTTAATTTATCTATAAAATTAGTAAATTAGGGAATTCCTTATCGGAGAGCTCTTATATCTAATATTAGGTCTTGGGTTTCGCCTACAAGATTTACCAAATTTTATGTATCTTAAACTACTCAAGAAACTCTATTTATAATATTACAATACAATCTAAAGAGGTAGGGGAAAACGCTTAATTAAACTACTAAAAATGCATCTTTTAACTCCCAGTTTAAATTGACTATTAATACTTCTATTGCTAAACTAAAATACGAGACCCCAGAAAAGCCCTTTTCAGGGTGCATAGCTCAGTCGGTAGAGCATAGGGCTTTTAACTAAACGGTCATAGGTTCGAATGGACTTAGGAATTCAGATATCAAGAAAGAAGAGTCTCAAGGCAGTTAAATTACTTTTCGAAACTTTCTTACTAAAGTGTTATTCAAGTTAGAAGGCGGACAAAAAAGGTTAAGCCCCTGGCAAACAAAACAGGTCTAAAAGAAGGTGCAGGACGTCAAGTTTATAGTATTTCCTGCTTGACTGGATAGTTAGCATTGAGAGAAAGAACTTACGCTCAAGTTAGTTACTTGAGTAGAAAAGACAATGTTAAAAACGAATGAAACATAATCAAAGAAATTGTCAAAGCTCTTATTCAGATACTGTCCAATTAGTTATCTTTATTGGATGTTTACTTAATTCCCATAGTTGTAGTTGCTATTACGAGTCTCTTATAAATTAAGCTTGAACTAAAAGGCCCACGTACAAGGAAGGTTTTAAGAATCCGAGATCCCAAGAGAGCTACTCTGGTTCACCAAGTTCATACAGACCACCTAAAAAGCTCTGTTTGTTTGGAAGACTCCCAAACCTGAAGGGACTCCTTAAAAAGTCTAAAGACACAGAAGAAGTTACTTAAAGTGCTACTTTTTTTAATCACTACAAAATCGAGAGATAAAGGATTTATTATACTAAAAGGGGAGAAACTTGCTGTGCTGGTAGAAAAGAAAGACTCGTATATATACCTATTATTAAATTAGGCCTACTCCGTAATAAGACTTTTTAAGGGCTTAATAAATGACTTATTGCAAAGGGCGTTCACCTTCAGTAAAAGGGGCCTCTCTTCATAAAATACCAGTCTCCTTATTCAAATACTAGCTAGGAAAAAAGCTGTTAAAAAAAAAGAGTTTTTAGGTGAAGGCCTAGGATGCCAACCCCTTTGGAGAATAAACTGAAAAGTAGAATGTAGTTTACTATTCATTTGCTTGCATTCTATCGGATTTCTGGTTCGGAATCTCATCTCAAAATGAAGATACTCTCACAAACAAAGCTGATTGGCCAAGAAAAACTCTGGAATACTTTCATTTCACCTAAACAGGAACTCCTTTATAAATCAGAAAAAAAAAAGTAAAGCTCTCTTGCAACAACCAAGAAGACATTAACTCCTTACAAGTACTAGGACCGCATAGAAAACATTAAGCAGCACTGGTTATTTCTTTAGACTAGAATCTGTTATCTATTATCTATCCTAAATTCCTAAATTACTGGAATACAAATCTAAGACACCTTACCTGCTAATTTGTTTTCGCTACAACAAAGATAATCTCTCCTAAAACCTAAACTATCTCAAAGGAAAATACACCCTGAAAGCACACCACCTAAGCTTTCCTAGCTAGCTTCCAAAGTTAGAGAATTTCCATGGACTGCTAAGATACAAAGAATACACAGAAGTTGAGTAAGTTCCTAATCTCTAGTAGAACACTTATTTTAGGTTTAGGTATGTACTCTCAAGAGAATCTCCTCGCTGCAACTGCAGCTTGTACTTGTGATTTGAACCACGGACCCGCTAGCCATGCACGGACCTTTACTCTTTATGATTTCTAGGGCCCTTTGGTAAGTAAACAGATTACTAGTCACTTTATTGCATAGAATATAGTCAAAATGTACCTCCTTAAAAGCTAAGAGAATTCTCTATCTTACTCTTCTGTAACTTGGTAGCTTTCCTTAATCTTGATACCTTGCTGTTATACTGCACTTATTGTAGCTACTGTATTAGAATCCCCTGTCTTTCAAAACTGAAGATCCAGAATTGGAAACATAAAAGCAATCCAATTTTGAAGAATTCCTTAATCATTTAGTAGAACGGGATCGGGAAGCTCTACTTCTTTCGAAGTCTTTTTCGAAAACAAATTACTTTAAGCCTTAGTTACTTTATTCCCTAACATCCCTGTTTGTTATTATCCGAAACTGAAAACAAAGGAAGAACACAACCACCAACGGCTACTGCTGGCTTTGTTTCTTATCCAGGAATACCTATAAACTTCTCTAAGTTTGTATCACGTCAGCTTTCATTCATAATTGTACTTGCTTTCCCGATATCTATAACTACCCCTAGTCTTCATAGCTAGACTTGTACTCTGTATTATCTTGATAGCCCTCTTCATCTTCTTAATGTGAAAAGTTTCCTAAAACTAAGGATAAACGGGTCCGGAACTGAGGAAAAAGAATGACTTCACTTTCTATCTTGACTTTAGGAATAGGACCTCGTTGACTTGCTCCTAAATAACTGGTACAAATGAAATTCAGAAAGAAATCCCCGGTAGAGCAATGACAAACATGGATCATATACAAGGTTAAATCCCCATAGCAGTATGCTTAAACTTTTTTATAAACCCTTATGATGTTTTGAAATCCACACTGAAAGAAAGCTATTCAAAAGACCAGTTAAGCATATTCTAGAGTCAAAATACCCAATAAAAGACCCTCCCTTTAACCTTTAAGAGGTACAATATCCCTTGTTTATAGAATTCTGATAGTTTTCTATTATTATATAATTATTATACAGAATTGAATAAGACTTTTAGGATAGTATAAAAATTCTTTGGTAGCTCTGAGTAATCCTGCGCAAGCCAAGTCTTATAAGAAAATTTTGTTACCTGGTTTTTGCAGTGGGTTACCTAAAAAAACAAAGCGCGCTCTGTAGGATTTGAACCCACGGCATCGGGTTTTGGAGACCCGCGTTCTACCGAGCTGAACTAAAAGCGCTTACCATACAAAGTATTCATAAGCAAAGTACTTGTTAAGAGAAAAATCTATTGAATCTATGTACGTATTGAAATACCAGAGTAGACCTTCAAAATGCATTGAATATAAGCTCTTTGAGAAGTGTATATCCTTCCACTATCTTGCACTTTGTATTTGTATTTTGAGTAAGGACTATCTGACAAAGCTAACCAAAAGTGAACATATGTGGAAAGTTGAATTGGAGGAAGAAGAGGTAGAGCCTTGCTAAGATAGGGTATTCAATAAAGGATTGTACTGTAACTACACAGACGGGAAGTCACAACTACGACTACTAACTCAGCGGGATGCGTGAGTCTCCGTGTTCACAGAAAAAATCCTTGAAGTGAAAGAGACTTCCTTATAAGTGTAGGAATCCATATATATTGAATTAGGATTGTCTTATACTTGAGTAAGGCGACTCTTCCCAGTATAGTTTTGAAATAATACCAATTAACGGAGTTTCTTGTTGATATGTTATAGTGGACAATCGTTATCTCCTTTGATTTGTGATAAGACATGCCTATCTTGAGGATAAGCTATAAACCCTGGCTTGACCCGCATTTGAATAGTAAGAGGGGCTTTATTATGACAAACTACTAGAAGCAACTCAAGTTTTTAATTACGTATATAAAAAGTTACTTTTATAACTAGCTTTCATTAGTAAGAGACTTGACTTTATATTACAAGACCTCAAGGAATCAGAAAGAGCCCCTATTTATTTCATCTTTTTCTTTGTCTTTCATTTTCTTATTTGTGTGGGTGTATAGCTCAGTTGGTAGAGCAAAGAACTTTTAACCGAACTGGCGCAGGTTCAAGTCCTACTTGAGGAGATTTAAGACAAGAGTCAATATCCCCCATAAGGCACTCGCTTCTGCAAGAGAATGGGTTTATGATTCAGTTGATAGGGGAGTTTAATCACGAAAAAGGTACCTGACCTGTACTAAATGAAAAAAATTTTAGAAAAAGGGATCCCATTCAAAGCTCAGCATATCTCCAGGGGTACAGAAACCCCTTTTAAATACAGCTGAACGCAGAACAAGCTTGTTTAAATGAAATGAATTCCCGAGTTATATGCTGCCAAAAAAGGAGATTCTTGCCGAATTCTAGTAGTAGAAATTCAATACTAAAGACTTTTCTTTACAACATATACTCTACTGCGAATTCCTCCAAATTGAACCCAGGTTAGAAAACCTAAGCTTGTAACTATAATTACAAAAAGAGTACTCTTTGTCCTTTGTCGCTAATCTGTAAAAGATAAGAGGTTTATTTCTATGCTAGCAGTTTTCCTAAGAGCAATAATTTAGATTCTAAAGTTTGCTTAATTCACAAGTATTCCCCAAAAGCACGGATCAATATCCCGATGTCTTACTTACAAACGGTTATTCCCTTATGAATCTTACTATTTAGTGTACTCATTCCCTAAATGATAAAAGCTGTAATAAAAGGCTAGCTCGGCTAGTTTTTCCTTAAACTGTTTCTTTATTTGACTTGCTTTGAAAAGAGTGCTTCGAAAGTGGAAATAGGAAATCTTGTAAATAGTGTAGAAATGCGTGGTTTTAACAGATGCAGCGTATCTCCTATTATATACCTGGAGCCGAGCCTATTATCGAAAACCTTTCTTCTTATAAAAAGACTCTGTAAACCCCGGATTATTAGAAAGAAATTGGAATGTTTCTAGTTAGGAAAAGGGGCTACCGTAGGTATTTCAAAGAATAGGCACATGCATCAAAATCTAATTTACTATTCAAATTCATTTCAGTATTTTGTCATATGGTTTTTTTATTTCTGAGTATGAAGAATACTCTTTGATTTCTATTTTGCGTAACCGCAAATCCTGAGGTATCTATTCGAGCGTTAGTCTTTAGTAGCAAGTACGTATTCCCATTTCTTTGTAATACCAATGGAAACCATTTATCTGCCATCTTCCTTAAGCTTTAGTTAGCTTCATCGGACGTACTCTACATATATTAGCAATAGGCAATTACTCTCTTTAAGCTGTCTTTCTTTAATAAAGGAGCTTCATAGAGACTGCTACTGGTTTTAGTTGAATGTCTTAATTGGTTCGGGAAGATTAGTCAAAGTAAGAATGAAATAGATATTGCTACTATAGAGTGTATACATATTAGAATCTGCTTACTTATTTTAAGTTCTAACTGTCTCTCCTTGTATTTTGTAGTTTAGAATTGACTTCTTTAATTTATAGTAGCCGCTCTAGGGCTTTTCATGTGGAGATTTAGAACTGAAGGGGTTCTTAAGTATAACATAAATATATCCTTTATTTCATGCGGGAGCCTTTTGTCTGTCGTCTATTTAGGATTTTTGTTGAAATGCAAAACTCAACTTTATTCAATTTATTCCAAAAATATTACGTTTGAGAGTCTCGAAAAGACAAGTCAACACCAAAAGATTTTTGACTCGTTATTTCTTTAAAATAACAGCATTCGATCAATCAAGGTGTGAGTACTCAAAATGAGATGGTTCACAATAGAGAACTACCATAAGCTGAATAGGTACAACACGACTGATTCAGGTTAACCTATAGATTGCTTCGACTTGTAGTCATACCAAGTATTTAAGTTGATTTTAGTAAGTGCAGTTAGAGAATCTACTTCAAATTGTATGGGTATTTTATAAGTTACAGAGCTTTTAGAGGAATTAAGAAAAAGGTATTGGTTGAATAGCTACATCTGTACAAATTAGACTAAAGCAATAGACTTCTCTCCTGTTAAAGACCGTAGACGTATGTAGGATAATCGAGCAATTCCATTACCCTTTTCATTCAAAGAATATTCAAATAGGGGTTCTCTTAGAACTTTTTTATATTGAACTTACTTTCTAAGAAACTATATAATAAAACTGAATATATAGTTCCTATTTCCTTGGTTTTTTTCTAAGGGTATCACGGGGATATCTATTCAATAGTTTTTAAGGCACTTGCAGCATAAGATATAAAACAATAAAAACCTGAATCTTATCTACAGCATAGTAGGAGTATAATACTACTCAGGATCAGAGAAAACAGTACCTCGTTTGTTTAAATAACACAGTTTTCGCACCGAAAAGTTCTAAATTATTAGACTCTTTCAGTTTTATCTAAATGAAAAAGGTTACAGAAGTATGCTCCTAAGAAGCGCCTAGCCTCTATTCCCAACCAAAGAACTCGAGATACTTATATCTAATATAAAGAGTTTTGCTTTCTTATAAGACTATTTAATATAGGGATGCGGAATTACTTCTATACCTTTTCTAAAAAGAGGTTGTAAAAAGAACCCGCGATTGCAAAATCGGCAATAGGAATATGATTAGAGTCCTGTTTCTTTTTTCTTTAATATACTGTAGGTGTAGGAAAAGCCGTGAGATTGAGTCCCATATTAACCTCTTATAGTACTCAAATGGGTTTCAAATACTTTTTTATTAAAGACTTGATTTAGTGGTAGATTCTTCAAGCTTGGGAATTCTTAGAAACGAAGTAGAAAATTGGAATAGTACTGAGAGTACTAAGTCTGTGAAATACATAAACGTATCTAATGCCTTTAGAATATCAACCTGAAGAAGATCCTCTTATTGATATTCATGAGGTATAGTCTCATCAGACTATAGATGCAGAACAGGATCCTACTCAATGAAATGCTCCTGAAACAACTACTCATGATAAGGAAGTCAAAGAAGAATAAACTCCTAAGACTAGCTTACCTGATACCGATACTAAGACAGAGACAGAGACTGAAACTCATATTCCTTTAGATGCTAGCTTGTCTGATAAGGAACTCTACTCTCAAAAAGGAACTCAATGCCCTATAAATCCTGTACTAACAAGTCAACCAACAGGTAAGATAATGAACTTAATGAACCGGAACTAGCTATAAAGAAAGAGGTTCCTAATAATAAAGAGCTAGAAGGTCTAATAGATCCCAAACAAAGCACTAGGAAACTATCGAAGTGGGAAATGGGACTTAATGATCCAGAGTCCAAATAATGCCAGTGAAATAAGGTAAGATAAGAATCCTAAGCAAGGAAGGATTGAATCTGAACTAAAGGCAAGCTTTAGCTTGGAAAGTCTCGATGAAGCATGAACATCAGAACGAAGAAAAACTCTCGACTATAGACTCAGGACAAAGAAGAAACCAGAGACTCTGAACTTCTATCTGTACTAGACTCCTATATGCTACTGAGAGACTTCTATACTCTATTTACTTCTCGGATTAGTTAGCTTACAAAGACAGGAATCTAGAATCAGTTATCCTCCTTAGCGGGTTTTGGCTAGCTTTCAATTAGAGGATTTCTAGTCTAGTTCTGTTAGGAATATAAGTTCGTTAAAGAAATAGAATCAGTTATCCTAAACCATTAGCCACACAGTCAAGGACATTAGTGTTGAACATCAGCTTCCAAGGACAGCTAAGATAGTAACATGGAATTACAGATACTGTTAGGTTCCTTCTTAGAGAGGATTAGAGGAATCAAAGAGGGTTATATAGTATGGTTGGGAATACTGAATTGGCTTACTTTTTAGTAATGAAACAAAAGTCAAGCAAGTTGATTCATTTTCCAATTATATAAAACGTACTTTGTCTTGTAAAACGGACCCAAAAAGGCAAGCTTCACCTAGTAGAAGTGCCTTCCTAAGTACGCCTCAAGTATAGATTCATTGGCATATCACGGACTGACACTGACCCCAAATAGAGTCTCTTGTACATAAATATAAAATCTTTTACTACATATACAAACTCTTACTACAAAAACCTTTACCCTCTTTCGTAAATGTAGGTATAAAAAAATTCTAAGAAGGTATCCAGTTTGTTATCAACTTAATGATATTTTTTATAACTTGAGATTCACTTGTATAGAAGAATAGAGGATTCCTAGTTATGAAATGAAAGACTTTCTTTTTATTGAGTACTATAGCTATACAAGGTCAACTACGTATCGTGGGTTTCAAATCCAATTTATTCCGAGCGAAACTGTGCAAGCAGGGGAGAGTGATATCCACTCTTTAGGGTTTCATTATAGGTCCCTTTTTAAGTTATATAACAAGTTTGAACAGAACTAGGAGAGACTCTTTCGGTCAGTGTATTTCATTTACAAGGACACTTTTCTTGTTATTCTGAGTTTTTTCATATCTGGATATTCTAAATATCTTTCGTAGGTTTATTTATCTTTTATGAAAAAGCACTTTCGATATTATGTTATGAAAGGTCTATTATTAAATAAAAAGTAATTCCAATTTTGAAAGGAGATTCATTTTGTTCTCTATTATTTAAAAAGAACTCCTAACAAGCAAGCTACATAAGCACTTCCGCGCGCGTATAAGCACTCGAAATTGGAAAAGATCTGGCCCTCTCTCGCGTGTAAATTCCTATTTTATTACCACTCTTTCCATTACCAAACGAATTTGGTTCTGGATCCAGCTGATGTTTATAAACCGACTAACTTGTTATAGGGTCGAATCCTATACAGAGTGCTAAAATTAGAGTCCTTTCTGATTGTACAACATAAAAATTCAAGTTCTAAAATAAGGTAATATAATATTTGTAAATATTAGTTAATATAAAACTAGACAGTGCAGGCCAAAAAGTAAGTCAATTTCAATCCCTGGAGTGGGCAAGTACAGTAGGATTTACAGAACATGTAGGTTTATATAACACGTACACTAACTGGATTCGATTTTTATTTTTGGAAGACCCCATGATAGAAGAAAATCTTTCTAGATTATCCAAACCCCACTCCAAGTACTTTTTTACGAGGAACCCCTAAGTAAGCTATGTTACCTACAAAAAGAAGGGTATTAGCCCTCTATGGTTGTGATCAATCACACCAGATCCTCTATAAACATAATGAAGAATCCTAAAAATCCTCGCTGAAATCGAGCTAGACCAAGAAAATAAAATCTCTTTTCACATCTAATAGCCGCGGACTTCTAACAATTAAGCATCAGGTACTTAAAGACCCAGGCTTACTGAAGTTGAACCAGTAACATGCCGGGTAAAGAGAGCTAGGATTCCCAAACAGTTTACTAGCTTACTAAAGGCTCCCATTCCTACAAAGGTAAAGAAGAAGATCTCCCTTATAAAACTAGAAAACAAAGAGTACTCATAAACACAAGCAAGTCAACAAGTCTAAGTCAAAAAGAATACAGAAGTCAAAGTCAATAAGTCGAAGAAGGTAAGAAAACAGAGTAATAAGCAGCAGGTGTTCCTATAGCAAATAGGCAAAACCCCCGGGAAGTTCCATTGTCGGATAGCTTTTCTAGGTCCAGACAGTAGCTTCAGAATCTAAGGAAAGTGTTAACAAATTAGCACGGAGTTTAACGCTAACGAAATGGCTAGACAGTTTTTAGGTTATGCCAAAGTTAAGAAGTAGTAAACTCTTCTGTCTTTTATCTTACTAAGAAGGATCCTGGATTGAAACTATTCCGTATATGTTTCAAAGTCGAATCACACGAGGTTCCCTAAACTACAAAAAAGCAAATAGCAGAGGAACTCTTCCACTAGCGTTGCCCCTTATTCCCTAACAGCCCTTTACTAGGCTTAAATTCCTTTGGAGCTATACCTCTCATTTTCTAATACCCTTCTTAGAAGTCTTAAGAGCTATAACCTTCCTCTTTTTTATTTTGGTTCCCGGAGATAGGAAGTCTAACTAGTGTATTTGAAATAGAAGTCTAGTATTACCTGTATAGACTACAGCAATAAAGTCTTATTTAATAGGTAGAGTATTAGATAATCTATAATAGTCAAAGTCTTTCTGTTGTTAGTTTCCTGTAGCAAATAGGCAATCTAAAAAACTGAAGAAGTTCGTACTAACAGATAACCCGTGCTTCTAGTTACCAAGGGAAACCCTTTCTAGGGCTAGGGAAAGTAAATGAGTTCTTTTTGGTTCACAGTAACCGGGTCATATTCTTAGATATGCTATCTCCTTAATATTCTAGAAAAGAAAAACATTAAGGATTCAAAACTAACGCCTTTTCTTACCTGAACTTAACCAAATGAAGAATGAAATAACAGAAATTTGAGGGAGTTCTTAGCTACCCTGAGAGAAACCCCCTTAATGCGACCAAGGAGGGTATCGCGCGAATCTTATTTCACACACTACTCTGATTCAGCTTGTTAAAAAGGTATCACGTAAATAGTTATCGTTTTCTTCTATCTAAACTCATTTTTTGTAATTTGAAATGATTGTAGAATCTTTTAATGATATGGAAAAAAAAAGAGTCCAGCCTTTATAAAGTCTCCTGGTTTATTCCTCGGTTTTTTGCTAGATTGCTTTTTAGCTTTATACACCCCGAATTGCGTTTTACATGGATAGAGAGTCAAACGGTATAATAATAGAGGCGAGAGCCGTTAATGGATAGTCATGACTGCTAAATACCAAGCTAAGCTATGGATTTCACTACTTCTTCCAAAGGAGACGCTAATTCCAACATTCAAACTTCGGGTTTTTTATAGTAAACTATAAGGAGTCTTTTATATTCTATTTTGAAATAGGAATGAATTAAGCAGCGCACCTATTCACTATAAATTAAGGGTAAGTTCGTGTCTTACTAAGACGAATTCGATGCCTTTTTTGCTAAGAAAGGTAGGAGACCAAAATAAGGTAAAAAAAACTCTCTTACTCGACAAATAGAAGGGGCCTAGGAGCTTGTTTTTCCTTAAACAGTTTCCCTTTTTGGTTTGCGAGAAATAAAGCCTTTAATAGAAGAATTCAGTTTCTTTGTTTCAAAATAGTAGCCTAGAAGCATGAAGTATATAATTAGCCACCTGTATGATACGGCTTTGAACCTAGAGTGATGACTTGATAGATATTCGTGAAAAGCTGCATAAGTAACTACTAGAGTCTGGTAATCCCTTTTCCTTCTTTTCAAGATGAAATCAAAATGATTTGCTATATTTTTTCCTGTTTACTGCTATTTACGCTATTACATGCTTTAGGGAAAGCTGCAAGACATTTTTGTGTAGGAGAGAGTGCCCTTGATCAGATTCGCTAGAACACTTATTCTAATCATTTTTACGTCCTAGTATTCTTAATTAGTACGAGAGCATTTGTTACTAGGCGAGAATCAAAAAAGATCCTCTGCTTCAGAATGTCTTTTCGAGTACTTAAGTCCTTTAATACATTAAAAAAAAGAATAGGGCACTCCAAGAAAAGAGGATTTCAGGGTACAGGTTCTATACTTGCTAAATGACCCCTTTCTATTGTATGTAAATTTCAGGGCTATCCTTAAGTGGAGTTTTCGTAGGAATCTTGTTTTATTTATTCATTTTGATGTCAGAAAGAATTAAGAAAAGCCCTGCTTTTTGGCTAATTATCAAATTATATGATATAAGGAACCCCCGGTAGACTTGCAAATGATGGGAGTAAAACCAATAAGGGAGTTGCAGAATCGCTTGAGAAGGAAAAGTCTTCGATTCAGTTTAAATACTTATAGCATTTAAGAAGATCTATATAGACATTAAGCCGAAAAGAAAAGTTTGACTAATGAAACAGGGAATCCTAAACCCATTCAAAAGTAGTTGTTTTACTTGGATTTGTATATATATAAGGTTGTAGTTAAAAGATTTTTTTAATTTGCACTGATAAGAGATACTAAGTCCCCGAGTCTATGACCTCGTGTAGTGAATATAAGGAGTTATAAGTTCATGAATGAGAAGTAGGTTTATTTAAATGCGTTAGTTCGCGGGTTAACACGAGGGAGTTTCTATTCTTCAATATTGTACTTTTAGGATTAACAAGGGAAATCGCTAGATTAATAGGGGATTCTCTCTCCTTTTTTGTAAGACTTTTGCTCTTCAACAGAAAGGGTAACTTGGGTTAATGCACCTAGCTAGATATATAATGGAACTAACATAAAGTCTTTTGTGGGGAATTCGATCAAGATATAGGAAATAAACACATATATTCATAGACGTTACATTTAAAAGTTCAGTTTCATTTTATTTTATTTACCGAGAGCTTTAGAAAAAACCTGAAAGAAAAGTGGATACAAGTTTTCTTTAGAAGACTTTTTGAACAACTTGGTATAACATTTCCTTAACCCTTAAGGAGCTGAGTTTGTGTTCTATGTTTGAAGTCTATAGAAGCTCCACCGCAGTATACCCGAGCAATTCAAATAAAATACGCCAAAAGTCAGTGTTGTTTTAATGGGCTTTGAGTTTTTCTAAACTTTGTAGAGTACAAATTCATACGGGTGTTGAGATCACTAGCAAAGTCAAGAAGAGTAGATATTGACACCAAAATATGATATGCTGTGACAAATTCAATTCTACAAGGATTTGCGATTAAGTAAAAACAGAGGTTATTTAGGGTTCCGTTAAGTCAGCAAGCGGAACAGTATTTGTAAGAAAAAAGAACCCATTCCTTATTACCAAGTTTCAATTTCTAAGCCTTTAAAGACGCCCTTGAAATCCGGAATTAAAATCTATATTTAATTATAAGAGAGAATACTGGTCAGGTCTGAATCCCCCTTAGGGAACTTCTGTCTAAACTAACAGCAAAGAAAACTGCTCCCTTTATTATGAGCTTCCGCTACATTAGACCAGAAAGCTTGAAATATCCAACCAAGACTCAAATCGAAGGACCTATTTCCCAAGAGTCTTAATACTTCAAAAAAACAGGAAAAACATGTGACAAAAAAGTCTCTCATTTTTCCAATACCAGATACAAAAAGATTTGTATCCTGCACAGCGAAGTTGGAAGCAAATAAAGTAGAGGAGAATCAATATATGGAATGCCATGACCTATCGAGCTTTTCCTTATTTTTTTGTTAAAGTCCTTTCGCGGGTACCCCCCTTACTCTAGTTATACTACACGGATACTACACGGATACTACCCATTTAAGTACTTTTTTTTACCATTTTCTAACAGATCAATTCGTACGAGTCTTTTAATAAAGGAAGGTTCTTCGATCACTTATTAGATTCATTATCGGGGCTATACTTACTATTAAGTAATACTTAGAAATTGACTATTGACACGTAAAGGCTCAAACCCCAACATCTCCTTGATATTACATATCTCTTAGTCAGCCAGGTTTTTCAAGTGATTAAGCTCTTCACTTTAACTAGATCAACATTTCTTTATTTCCCAGCAGAGTTTACGAGTATTCACTTTTGAGAAAGGAATTCTGTTAAACTATTCAATAAATCTAAGTTTGTTTCTTAGAAATTCGACCTCTATAAATGTAGTTCTTAGGCAAGAGGAAAAGGGCTTGTAGAAGGTGCTTGCTTCCGTGGTTCTACTAAATATTAGAGTTACTAAAGTAAAGGTTAGAGCTACACATTATGATTTCAGTTGCATTGGGGAATCTCTTTAATATAGCATATCTTGTTTAACTAGTGAGTGATTGCCAAAAAGGAATTTCTTTCTCTAGAATGTAAATGAATTAAAGAATTTACTAGATAGGTAGTGTAAGATTGAATATAAAATTTGAGTCGAAAGTTATAACGGTAGCTTTAAACCCTTTTACTTGTCTCATTTCATTTTGAATCTAAGGTAACGTAGTTTAGTCCTAATGTATGAAAGAACAGAAAAGAAATCGGGTGTTTTTGTGTAAAATGAGAGTCCTGTAATATAAGATATATCTCTTGTTCTCTATATTACAAAAAAGTAGCTACTCTAACAAACAAGGAGGGATGCAGGATTTACATTGAATTAAGTAATTAAGGCTTCGCCACACCCAGGCACCCGGTGTCTTTAGAGATTGGCAGGGCAAATCATTGGCACAACAAAAAGCCATGTTATTTGTTATGCGGTCTCTTTTCAAAACCGCCTTTTTAGGTACTCCGCACAGGAAGGTCACTATTATACTAAACGCAAGAAATAAAAGCAAGTTTTAGAATACTAGGGATTTCCATTTGAATCTATAGTTCTAGTTCTCAATTAAAATATATATAGGGATGCAACGTCTATACCTTAAGCGCTTGAGCTCTTACCCAAACCTCTAGTATGGAACGTTTAAATAGAAAGGGTTACCGGGGCTCTCTAAAACAAAAAGGAGGTTTTTTGAGTATTCTTTGTATATAGGATAAAACGAAAGACAAAAAGCAAATTAATAGACTATGACACAAGGAAAAAGAGTAAGGAAGGTAACCGAGTAAACAAGGTCTTCGTTTCTTCTTAGCGAGCTTTCCAGATGAGTAGAGGACTGAAGTCAAAGCTTTTCTTGTTTATGTTTGTACGCTTCTAGGCTATCGGCTATCAATTCCGGATTAAAGTAAAAAAAAAGTATAACCAGAGTCTTTTTCTAACTCAACTTCATGAATCTAGTTTCTTTTCTGGTTTGTGCTACAGCAGCTAATAGGGATCTCTTTCTTTTTTTGGATAGAAAATCTTTCTTTATCTAAGCGATTGAATAAAGGAGTTCTCTTCATTTAGGTAGCATTCCTTTTGTTTAGAATTCTTATCTTCTTATGCTATAGACCTAGGTAAAGCACCCCTAAAGAAATTTGGTTTAAGCTAGCCAAGGTTTCTTCACGAGTGAGAGCTTAAGCGGAGGCATAATGGAATAAGTTGCATGCACTGTTAAAACGACTTATCATCCTTATATAGATATAGAAGTGGGCTTTTTCTATAAGAATAAAGAAGAATAAAGTATGTAGAATCAGAGGAAATTCTAGCTTGTTCAATCAAAAGGAGCATATACTTACTTATTAGAAATCTTTAGAAAATCTGAGTTCCATTAAATGAAATGAGTGGGGAATACAGCTTAAAGAGGAACAACCCTAACCTATAATCTAACTAACTTAACTCTTTGGTAGCTACAATAACTACAAAAAGTAAGACAGTTACCATTAAGACAAGAACAACTAGGCTACAGAAGAATCTAGCCCCAGCTGAGCAACAAAGCTTAAACAACAAAGACTATATATAATGCTTAGCCAAGTTCAGTAAAATCACTTATATAGTAATGTAAAAGAATATTCATTAATATCCAGTATTTTCCTATTTTATTACACTGGAGGAATGGCTGAGTGGTTTTAAGGCATTGGTTTGCTAAATCAACATACGAGGTCAACCTTGTATCATGGGTTCAAATCCCATTTCCTCCGTACTCCTCATCAGAGCTATGATACATTTCTTCTCCACTTGTCCTCTGTTCTACATTGCATGCTAAGAGCTCCTCTTTCTTAGCTGTCGCCCAATCGCTTCTTCGTTCTTTAGATATATTTCATACATGTTTAGGTCTCTAGTTGAGGGTTGACTTGTAGGTTTTTGAATCTTTCTAGTGAATCACTTAGATAGAAATCCTTAATGGATTACTCCGACTTTGTTGCTAATAATTTTTATAGTACCTCAAATTCTAAAATTCTTTGTTTTTTAAATTCTTGTGATTAGAAAATTGGACTTTGAACCTCACGGACGTGGGTTCTAGTCATGTTTCCTCTACCTCTAGATAACTTTTCTAACTTCTATATCCGTTATATTTCCCCTTTTGAGTCTCTTTTTCTGTTCAAAGCTGAACTTTCTATACGATATTCTTTCTAATTTTCTGTACATTTTCTAATTAAAGTCTAATTTCTAAATATGTTTGTTATCTTTTTCAAGTTTTGACTAATTTAATTATTAATTAATGAGGTTTTTAACTCTTAGGTTTTTAATGCGGACCGAGGTCCAAGCTTTTCCCTATCGCCCGGGCGAGAATTAAGGTCGTGAGGATACTGGTCCTTATCTTTCATAATCGGTTCGATTCCGATCACTTCCATTCCTTTCTACCTAAGATTGATTATGTGCTTATTAAGAAATTCCTTGTATTTCCGTCACTATTCCGATCTAATGGGATAAGCCGGGGATTTCCCTTTGAGATAGTTTTAGGAACTTACTTGACTCTCTGACTGATACTGCTAAATAACAGAGTTGGAAAGGAGTTCAAGTCTAAGATTGATTTTGTTCTACTAAATGGGATCGCAGCTATTGGATTTAGGCTCAATTCCCCGTTTTTTGAAACTGTAAAGGGATAATAAGTAAGTAACTTAAACCTATAGGAATTCTAGCTATTTGTATTCTGTGAGCAAGC
>JAYMTG010000077.1:0-27273 GCA_036897565.1 Pelargonium exstipulatum | reverse complement strand
AAGAACAACAAGGACAAAGAACAAAAAGAAACAACAAATAACAAACCAAATTCTTACTAGGGAAAGTAAGAAAGAAGATAAAGTATGAAAAACCTTCATGATCAAGATCAAAAAGATTACAAAAACCACCTTGAAAGCCACGGAAAAACGGGGGATTCGTACCGAGGATAGAATGCAATTTATTTGAAAAAGGATAAAAACAATCAGAAAAAAAAGAAAAAGAAGAAGAAACTCCTTCATGAGAACCAGATATCCGCCGACCTTAAGAATGAAGCGTCGGAAAGCCCCCCGGATTACTAGACTTTTCAATCTTGTCATGATGATTCAACTAACCCCTCTTCTACAACTCTCACTCCACAGATAGTATAATAGGGACGCTTGAACCTGCGTCCGTTAGGCTTCAAGTCCAGCGCTCTACCAATCGGAAAAGGGAGCCTTCGGATGCCTTCAAAGCTCTTACTATTTTCCTATTAGAACGGGAACAAGGAAAAAGAGGCTCTAATTCTTTGAATTGGAGGAAAGAAAGAGCAACTTCAAACAAGTACTTTGATCAGAATGAGAGATGAACAAAGCAATCTAACTGACCATTCCTAAACCAACAAATAGTCAAGAGAAAGAAACAGTTAAAGAAACAGGATCAGGGGTAGTGAAAGCATTTTGAGTAGTTAAAGGAAATGGGAACGATCCTCCATAATCTGTAACAAATTAGCCAATCACTAAAGACTCATTCTTGGTTTCAGGCAAGATTGATCTTGTAAATACCGTCTTCTCCAAGCTAACGCTTGCCTCCTCTCTCTCAATAGGACAGGACTACAACCTGCGGCTTGTCTAACCGATTCAAGATAGCTCCGATCTCCCACAAGAAAGACTAGTCAAGTAAAGACTCAGTAGCTAGAAGAGTGGCTCGTTACCTCTTCTAATCTATACACTGACAGCACTTGAACCCTTGGCCATCAGGTTAGAAGGCCCTTGCTCTACCGACTGACAAAGAAAAAAAGAAACTGTCAATACAAGACTGACAAAACTGCTCACTTTAATACTTAACTACATTGTATACATTAAGAAGTATTCAGGATGATCTATTCAATCTTTTATTTAAGTCATTTCAAAACTCTTTCTTCCGTTTCAGTTCCTTCAAAAAGCTATCCCACTCCTTTTCATTTCATTCAAAGTACCTATGGTACCTCTTCACTTTGTTCAGCCAGGTAAACCTTGCCTCCTCAGTTAAGAGGAATTACTAGGCTTGACCCTTTGAATGCCAACCTTTAAACCAAAATACACAGACTAGAAATAGAAAATAGAAACTGAAGAGCTCTCTGTTAATAAGCTTCCCTTTGTTTGTACTGGAAAGCACTTACAACACAAAATAGGTATCCCAAAATAGGTACCGGAGGACATCCTGTTCATTAAACTTCCATCTGCAACACTTTCATAAATAGATGCTTCTCAACCTTCCAAAGACTCAAATACAACCTAGCGATACCGTTACCTGTTGACAGAATACAAATCTTCCATTTTCTGGGAACATAAGACGGAAACTTTCTAAGCTACTAAAGAAACTTAAGAAACCAACTACTTTTGAAGACTTTAGTTAGCAGAATCCGTAAGAAACTACTCTAACACTAAACCCCCTTAGTTAGAACTCCTGTTTAAACTAACAGAAGGAAACTATTCCAATCTAAAAAAGCTTGCCTGCGCCAGAACTACGAAAACTATATTTACCAGCTATTAGAACAAATATTAGAGGTTCAATCCTAAAGTATCTGTGTAATCCTAGGAATCTACTCTCAACATATAGAATCTCACTGGCGGACAGGTTTCTCCTAGCTAGCATTCCTTAAGTTTTAGGTTCGAGCTGGCACTGTGTCACAAGATTGCTTTTTCATTCTCTCAAACTTTCTATCCTCAAGGAAATAAATAAGGGATATACTCAAACAAAGTATCTACTCTCACAAAGCGGATTTGCCAAGAGCTACCAAGAGCTGAACTAAGACTCGGATTTGAGAATACATTAATCTAAACTACAAAGACTGGAAATACTGTTTTGAAAACCATTAGCTGCAAACTACAACTGCTAGAACCTGCTAACTATCAAGAACAAGTCAACTTTAGCTTTCATTGACTTCCCGCAATGAATGTCTGCTTTCAATTAGCAACTTAGCTGCCAAGAAGTTCTACAATTAAATGAATCTTTCCTATTGCTAAACTATCTATTAGAGAAAATCCTAGCTAGGAATCTCAAACAAAATACCTAGCAATACAAAACCCAGAACTTTAGCCTCAGCTATCTAGACTAGAAAACTGAAATATGAAATATAGCACTTTCAATTCGTAAAACCCTGAAACACAGAAAAGTAGCCAAATCTCCTTAAAAGGACCTCGTGCTCTTAGTCTGCCTGCCTTAGAGATAGACTTCTGACCTATAGGAGTTACAGTAGAGATAGATACTTACACGAGTTAGTAATTAGTATAGAGGGAGACTGAATGCCTTAATGCTTTAGGGGGCCTCTCTTTATTTAAGCCTGTACTATTAGTATTTGTATTAGTATTACTTATAAAGGGGATAGATTACTCATGTCCTATGTAGCTAATAAAGAGCAAACTAACCTTCTACAATGCAGAATACATCCTTCTTACCGAGTAGAATGGTTAGGAGGTTAGGGCACAATACTATATTATAGATAAAACACCTCACACAATGACACCTATTCCAAAAGGAAAAACAGGCTCTCAAAAATACAAATATTACTTTTGTTTCAACTCCTTAACTTTATATTCCGTAAAATCTGACCTCTATTTACTATCCTGAACCTAATTGGAGGGAACTCAATTCCTATTCAATTCCTAAAATGAATAATGAAAGCAAAAGCTTGTCTAGAAAACCTCTCAAATAAGCCACAAAGCAAATCAAACTCTGAAGGAATACATTATCGGAAGAGTAGCCTATTAGAACCTAGCTTGCAAACCCCGATAATCTGGTTTATTACCGTCACTAATTATCGGAACCATTCAGCGATCAGAGAGTCTAAAGTAAACTATCTATTCTATAAATCCTAGGAATCTCAACCTTTTCTTTTAGCAGCAACATCAACAGCCTGGTTTCATTAAGACTTTGGATTAACACCTTTACAGTCTATCTAGAAGAGCTCCACTTGCTTTAGCGCCTACTTGACTAGCGAAGGTTGTATCCTGTCTTAGATTGGTTCTAAGGTTCCTAGAAATTAGTACAACCAGAATCAAAAGTATCCCCAATTGACAAGTTAGGTGAAGGAAGTAAAGCCCTCCTTTGCCATCTATCTAAATCGGAATCAAGATATGCCACGCTTACAAAAGAGAAGCCTCCATTAGAACACAGCAATCCCAACAATGAAAGTCATAAGCTATATCATAAACTCAAAGGAATACTCATACAAATTAGAATACAATTCAGAGTTGTAAGTTCCTAAACACTAGAAAATCGGTTTAGGTATCCTGCTATTACAAGTCCAAGAAGATATTTATTGGATCGGAATGCTTCTAATGAAATTCACTAAAAGGAACTCATTTATTAGAAGCAACTCTTTCACTCAAGTTCATGGCATCTATACAAAACAAAGTGTACAGAGCTAGCAGCAAACAACTAAGCTACAATTCCTATATTACTTATTCTCAGGATCCTTTAAGAAAACTAAGTTCTGGAATACAAAATTCTAAGATTTCCGGCTAAACAGATAAAAGCTTTCTACAAGATAAACTAATTGGCTTCCAAAGAAATTGAATCGGGTTTCTGTCTGAAACGCCTTTAGTCAATCTCAGCCTCCATCTAGCTACTGAATACTGATTATCAGCAATGCATGTCATCTTAACTCAAAGGAAACTCAAGAATACAGTACACTTTCTTTCCTAATACAAAGGTCATTTGTTTTATTGGAATGTTTCCTTACCTCTAAGATTCAGAATCTTGTGAACTCCTAGCTTTTCCTATTCTATCTTTATCAGTTTATGTTAGCCTCTTATCTTTACTAGATCGGATTCTCTTGAGATGGGATAAGCTCTCCCTAGCTTTCACTTCCTAAGAGTTTAGCAACAGTCCAGTCCCAATAAATCCTGAACCTGCTTAACCCATTAGACATGAACTGGATAATTAGTACACTAAGAAAAGTTCCTCAAAGTTAGATGTTTTCCTTCGTTTAGCTATATACTCATGCAATACCAGCACCAATCCTGAAGAAGTACATTGAATTTTCAACTCTTGAGGTGTGTGTTATTCATATTAAGTACCCAGTTAGGTATAATCTACCCTCCTTGGTACAAAAAAACTAAGATACCCCAAAGGGATCAGAAAATCTGTTATCCTAAATTACCTAAACAGAATAATACAAGAATCTCGGTTCAGGAATACATCCAATTCACCTTCAAATACAAAATACTGGAACTCATTTAAGGAATTCCTTTTCTCTTATCCTTTATTAGCCTGGAATCCCATTCCCATTAAAGTGAGTCTAAGCTCATAAGCTGTATCATAGCTTTCCAAAACCAGGAATTCGTTATCTTAAACTAAACCTCTTTAGGAGCACTCAAATCATAAGACTTATCAAGACTTAAAGCAATCCCATGAGAACAAAAACCCTTTTCAATAATCAAGAAACACTTTCAGGAAAGACTAAGTAAAGGAATACCTGAGACAAACTATTAATTAGTACCTTGGAAATAACTTACCTTATAGAGTACACCTAACTTAGAGATTAGAGACTAGAAAAAAGCTACTGGTTAAAGAACTTACTTGCTTTTTTTTAATTAAACTTCGCTAGAGGTACTACAACAGAACAGGAAACTTTAACTTAACTTCTCTAGTTTTCTTATTCTTTCCTTCTTTGCCAATAGCTATTGACAGTACAGGAATACAGTAGCTACACTTGCTAGGCTCGCATTCAATAGCCAGCTTTCAAAGAAAGAGTGTCCTTAACCGCTAAGAATAGGATTGCTTTCAACAGTCAACTCTCCATTCCTCCCTTCAACAGCGCCATCAGTTGTTGCAGAGGCACACTTGCTAGCTACACTTGATCGTTAGTACAGTACCGACCTTCAACTCCACTTGCTAACAAAGAATTAATAGAGTTCCTAAACAGGAAAAGACTAAGGGAACAAATGACTTGGCTCTCCTAAGCTACAATACCCTCTTTCAATTAGATGTTTAGGAAGAATTAATAAATAGACTGTAAGGAGAATTATTACACTAACCTAATTGAAGAAGTTGCTAGAGATGGATTAGGAGTTGATGGCTACCCCGGCTGATAGAGCTTTCCTTTAGCAACACTAGCTTTCATTGTTCCACAGCTTGCTTTAGCAAACCACACTGTATTGCTATACCTGACAGCTTGCTCTTGCTGTTGCTAGCTGCACAGTCAAAGATAGGGTTAGGAGATTTAGTAGGTTTTTGGGTTTAGGAAGGATTAATATGTTACCTTCAGTTGAGTTATTAACAGTTCCTAATACATTTACTAACATTCTCCTTGACCGACATCCAACCATGACAGTTCCTAACAACATCATCTAGCGGGTCAGAGCATTCCTCCTTGACTAGGCTTTCATTACCCAGCTAGTGAGTGCTTCATCTTAGCAATCGTGCATAAGAGAAAAAGACGACCAACTACTTTTGATGAAGGGTGATACTTGTTAAAGTTACTGATGGATCTGCAAAAGTTCAAATGAATTATCTTCTATCTTATGATTAGAGGTGCCTACACTTACACCAATACCAGGGTATACGACAAAGTAGCAAATATATGTATATGTATATGGCTATCGGATCATAACATGTAGAAACGAACTCGAAATTAATAGACGTACGTAAATTAATGGAGTTACTAGAGAATATTCATAAAATAGAGTTATCTATGAATCTTTTTTCATTTTGATTACCAGATTTTTCGCTTTATATTTAGTCAAAACAGTAAGTAGATCCTTCTCAATTTCGTGATGCTTTAAACTGCTCAACTAGACGGGATTCTTGGATAACGAAACCGGCGGAGTATGAATATAATAGAGGGATAGCTTGCTTTTTTTAGGTTTATAGTTATATCTATAAGGAATTCCTCTCTAAAGGAGAACTTTAGACAGTAAAGGTTCCGTTGCTGGAGTCCTGTTTTCACTGATCAAGGTAATGAGTAATTACAAGTTTGAACAGGCAATTTGGTAATTTTGTATATTATGCATGAATTTCTCTATTTCGATAGTAGCTTTGGAATAGGGGTATTTCGATATAATCCTAAAAAAAAGGAAACTTTATTTTAGTGTGTTCTTAAGAGACTTTGCTCTGTTTCAGCGCAGAGATGCTTTATGCTAGATTAACTAATTAAAGCCTCCTAATAAATGAAGAAACTCAAGTGTTTAGGAAATGTTGTCTTCTACTTTGTCAGGGTTACTCATTATATAAAAATTAGAATGTCGTCTAGTTAGGAAGTCTATGTCGGGTAAGCTTTTGTCGCAAGCAACTATAATATATGTTTACTTAAGAGAAGAGTCCTAAAATTTTGTTTGATTTGAACGCTCGGGTTAGGAAGGATACAATTTCTAAGGAAGTAGGATAAGAGGAAACCTTGACTTTCATCCTGGTCTTTCTAAAGAACTCTATCTTACTCCATAACTCTGTACATCTAGCAAAAATGATTTTGTAAAGTTCCTACTACTTTTGAATATTAGTTTAACCTGTGACTTGGGATGGCAGCACAAATTAGTTTTTGAATAGAAAACAAGAGCAAGGAAGTACTACTCTTTATCTTTAAGTATAAATAAAATGCGTAGGGAAGTCATTATACAAGCAAGCTTCTAGAGGATTTACTTGGTATCTCCCATTGCGAGATCTTATAAATGAAAATCTTTGAATAGTAAAGGAATTCGATTTCACTTCGAAAACGTCAAGATTAACTGGCGCACAAGGCTCATCCTACATCCTTTATGGAGTTATAATACAAAGTCATATCTGGCCCTTTTTCGGATCAAAAAGTAAGATTCAAAAACACTTCAAATCAACAAACTGGGAAAGACTTTCACTTGAGCTGCTTAATCCTTCTATTTCCAACTCGTGCACTAAAAAAAACCTACAACATCAAAAGCAGAATTATAGAAAATCTTTGATTGACTTATGCTGGAATCCCCAAAGGCTAAACATTTGTTAAAGCAGCTACAGCTAGAGATACTGTAACAAGAAGTAACTCTTTTAAGGTATTCCTCTGGCCCTATGTACTTATCGCTAGGGTGGATACTAACTTATAAGTATAATGAATACATCCACTGTCGCCTAGTAAAGAAGGTGAATCCCCGTAAGTAGAGATAGTACATGAACACATTAGAACCCAAGTATACCCTAGACTTTGTTATGGACTTATTGACTTCTCCATTTTCTTAATAGTTAGACTTTCGAGCGTTATAAAATACCTCTGTTTTTAGAAACTATACCCTTGTAGGACACTACTTAAACCAGAATTGGTAGGAGGATATAATCCTAAATAGTCCTTTATTAATCTGTCTACCTGACCGAAACTTTGTGAAGGAAATACCCATAAGTATACTTACTAGATAATAACACCCCCATCTACTTCTTATTTTGACTCTCGATTTCTTGCTTCTGCATGACTTCCTGTATGACTCAATTCTTACTGACTTGTTGTTCTTATGTGCTATACCTCTTAGGACTTAGAAAAGAAACTCACGGGGTGGGACCTAAAAACGAGAGATAGGAGAAACCTAGTTTAGTAGTATAGAATAGGAGTAATATATGTATTGTTTATTACTTATTAGATAGTAATAGAATCTTATATAATAGTTTGAGTTTTCTAGTATAGTTCACTTCGCAATAAAAGGCACACCAACTTCAGATTCTTTAATTTGTTTGACCAGCTATTGACTTCTTTACTGAAATTCATTAGCTTTAGCCCTACTTTCCCTAGCAAATTCCTAAGATTTCCATAGTGACCTTATCTATAAATCCAGCAAGAAAAGTCAAGATTCTATGAATACATACATAATTATAAAGACTTCCGATTATAAATAAAATAAACTAACCATGTTATGAAACTTACTTATAAGCTATTTCCTAGAAGCCCTTTAACCAAAAAATACACTAGAACACTGGAAAACAGAAAAGCATAACTATTTGTTTAATAAGCTTAATACTGGATACTGCACTGGAAAGCACTTACAAGAAATACTAACAGAACCAGCTAATTCACTTCCATTTTTTTTGAAAGCTAGACTGGAAAGGGAGCAGAATACATGAATCTCTTTGCTTTTGGAAGGACTAGATCTCATTCTCTTGATGGTAGCGCTACTGTTGTGTACTGTTTACGAAGTCAAACCTTTGTTTTTAGTTTTATAGGAACTCTTGGGTTAGGAATTCTGTAACTCCTGTAAGCCGATAAGGGAGTGAGTCAATCTCTCTTACCGACTAAACGTTTAGGTTAGTAGGTCAAGGCACAAGAATATATTATAGAGAAAACATTTATACACTATAGGAGCACCAAACAAAAGAAAAGACTTTCAATTTCTAATTAACACAGGCTCTAAAAAATACGAATTACTTTATTTCATAACCTTTTTATTGACTTATTTCTTCAAGACTTAACTTTCATTATTGACCCCCTGCTTTGAGAGAGTTAGAATTTCTTCTTTAGAGCTACCCTGTTTGAGAACTATACCTTGTTTCGGAGATTGCTTTAGATAATTATTGAGTACATCCTTCTTACCAAGTCAAACCGTGTTTGAAGAGCCTTAAGAATATTTTAGAATGTAAACCTTACACTCACTAAAAGACAAAAAAACAAAAAACTTTCACTTGACTTACTTCTTTATAGGTTTTAAGCCCTAGCCCGAGCCATAGAAAGCTGTCCGAGCAAGAGCACTAACCATAGCAGGAGCATAAGCCATAGCACTAGTAGTAAAAGCTATAGGAAGGAGGACCCAGAGTATTCCCTAGCAAGCACAGTCACTAGAGTACTAGAGTAAGAGCTAAAGCAAGTGCTGTATCGGTATCAGTCAGTCAGTACCTGCCAGCCAGTAAGAGAAAGCCCTCAGTAATTACTCTTGCTTTACCTCTGCAAACAAATGAATTGACTATCTTGTACATCTTATATTACCTTTTTTTTATCTATTTAAGCGGGATCCTATAAAAAACATGGACAAAAGAAAACTTTAGAATTAGAGGAGAGAAAACCTTTACCTTGTTCAGAATACCCGGGTTCTTAAGCCCAATACCTATACCTAGAACTTTCTTTTGAGCAATACCAAGTCTTCTTAAGGGAGATACCTGCCTGTTCTGACTCTAAATTAAGAAGAAAAGGAATACCAAAGGCAGCAACTATTATTGATTTCCTCTATCTCTTGAAATACCACTAACCAAATACAGCGGTCCCCGGAAAATATGCCTGTTAATTCACTTCCGTTAAACTAGAGATACAGGAAAGCACTTCCCTTAAAAAGAACTCTTAACTAGAAAAAACTGGAAAACCGATGACCTAAGTTCTTTTAGACTCTAAATCTGTCTTTACTATCTGAAATAGGAAACTTGGAACCATAAAAAACAACTTTCTTATCTTGAGAGAGCTATAAATCTTTACAGGCCTAGGAGAGCTTTATGCCCTGCCTTATCCGGGTCTTAGCGTGTTCCCTGCTATTGTATAGTATTACTCTTAATTAATTAGTTAGTTATGTAAATAGATATTAATAAATAGAATAAGTGTTATATAAAGCCCTTGTATAGCTATAGCACTAAAGAGTAAAGTTTAGAATTTCATAACAGGATACCCTGGGTTTACTTGAGTTGAACCTTTACCCGTGTGTTCTCTAAATAAGTGCTTTACCATTTCAATAAATACGAAAGGCGATAATATAAGGAAGGATTTTTGACTTACTAAGTCCTAAACTTAAGACCTTACTTTTAGCTGATAATCATAAAGCCGGTACTATCCCAGAATCATTGGGTTTTCAATTTTGTAAATAAATAAAGAACTTAGCTTTTGTTGAGAACCTAGGACTGGTGGAGCTCTTCTTGTACTTGACAAAACATTATAGTATTCAAATAGGTTCTATTCTACAATTGAGTCGGAATTTTCCGAATGAAAACATTTAGGAGAATGGAATCGACTTGATTTTATTGGAATTTATGCGGAGGATTAATGAAAAACAGGGAATTTTAAAGTATAGTTTAGAAGCTTAGAACCCGAGTCAAAGTATAAAGTAAGAAAATTCTATTAAAGTCGAAATGCACTCGTTTTACAAGAGCTAAAAGACTTTACTTAATTCATAATGAATAAAATACAGTAGAACAAAGAAGCTCTCGTTAAAAAAAAAGAATTTGAATTTAGAGTTTCCTATTATTCGAAATTCAAGGAAACAAAGAATTGAGAGTACAAAAAGTAGAAAAGAAATAGCTTAGATAAAGGAAATCCTAGCTATCTCGCTATCCTACCTCCATGAATAGGAGTCAGTTCTCCCTAAAATAATTGCCCAAAACCCTTTTTTTTATATTCCTATACTGGGTGGGCATTCCTCATAAAGATTCTAGGTATTTATAGAGAAAAACTCCTTAATGAGCACATTTGAAAAGCCTTTTTAAGACCCACTCGCGCTTTGCCTTATTCGAAAATACTAGTACTATCACCAAGATTTTTGTTGTTATTTTACAAAAGTAATGAAAACTCCCTTTATTAAAAGCCAAGAAAGTCTAATCTAATACTAATAAAAAAAAGATTTAGCTTAAAAGAACTCTAAATGAATATATGTATAGTTCAGTTGGCAGAACACTAGACTTTTAACCTAACGCGTGGGGGTTAAAATAGGTTCATTGCAGGTATTTCTCGAAGGGAGTTTATGAACTTCCTATTCTTTAATCAATTAGGAATTGCGTACCTTATATATCTGAGTACAAATCGTCAAAAGTAATAATGTAAAAGAATATCATTTGAGTTTACCAGTTGCCCCTGTATGTTGATTTAGTTATAGAATTTTATTGTCCCGCATTGTAGTGAAAGCTAGCATTCTAATTACTTATATAAGAATAATACCAAATGTGTAGTTTACCGATAGTTGTGTTTTTATAAGTCTAGGTTATCTGGTCGAGCTAAAAATCCAATATCTTTATACGAATTCCATATTTAAGGAGAATCACTCACAAACTAAAAAGAGAGTCCCCTGAGTATGTAGGATACCGGTGTCTGTTAATTGAGTACTGTGTAGAAACCTTCATTAGCCAATCCAAAAATGTCAAAGATATGCCTTTTTTTTAAGTCCTCCCACAGAATACCGTAACACAAGTCGTTCTTTAGGATTTATAATTTTTTTAAGAAATTCTTGTAAAAGCTTGGTCAATTTTGAAACGACAACTCAAAAACTTCTGCTTGAGGGATTTATCTTATTGCCCGAGAACTCCTTTGCTGTAGAGAAACTCAATTCAATTGGTAGGGAAATCTAACTTTTGTAAATAACTAAATGAGACATTATGTTATGCAAATAGGGGGTTGTAAGCCTTGGCTGTTCTTCATAGAGCACCTTTTATTTGTCATTTTTTACACTTTTGACCCTTGTATTAGTTGGGAAACACTTTACGGCTCTAATTAAAAGAACTCATTTATGTTTGGCGTATAATCCAGGCGCAAAAAGAATTGCGGTTCTCCAGCAGCGGATAGGAGATATTTGAATCACCCGTTGATAAACAAAAAAAAGTTTCTAATTTTTGCAGCGGTAGAGCAGGACAGTCTTAAGAGAAATCCCGTGGGTTCAAGTCGTATTAGCTATAGTAACTTTATTTTCTTATAACCTAATCGATCACTGCTTTTAGACAAGAGTGA
Source organism: Pelargonium exstipulatum (assembly GCA_036897565.1). Lineage (NCBI taxonomy): Eukaryota > Viridiplantae > Streptophyta > Magnoliopsida > Geraniales > Geraniaceae > Pelargonium > Pelargonium exstipulatum. The sequence continues at coordinate 15,451 of JAYMTG010000077.1, read as the reverse complement.
ATCATACTAAGTTTAGCAGCGCCTTCCCACTAAACAAAGCCTTCATTTTTGGGATTTATTTTTAAGTAAAGTATACATTTGTACAAATCTAGAGACCTCAAGTAATCTTTATACCCACTACTTCATATTGTTCTCACTTTCCAATCTCCTTTTTACGTTAGGCAAGTATGTAATAACTTTACATGCATTAAGAGCTTCTTAACTAAGAGGATTCATAGGAAAGAGGGAGCGTATACCTAGCTATATAAAGGGTTCTTGACAATAAAAGACTCATAATCCCGTAACTCCGGATCCAGTTTATAATACAAATCCAAAGCAGAGAGTTTCTTCTCTTCTTCTATTGGCGCGTAACGGAACCCTATTAACGCGGAGTCCTCTACAGTAAAGGGTATAACATGACTACTAAACTCAATTTATATAAGCCGGACTTCTTGTTGTACAGAAAGCTCTCTATTTAGCTACAAAGTTTCCACCGAGTACGTACCCTTCCTGCTAGACTGCGCAGTGTACATTCAAGATTGAGATTTTTAGGAATAAAACCTTATACCTTATAAGAGAGTTTTTCCATAGAGAGTTTGCGAGTTTATAAAGTGAATAGAAGCCTGTTAAAATAAATTTGTTGACACAGAAGAGCCCCTTATTTTGTCAAGAGAAATTAGAGTCTAGTTTTCCACTTTATGTAATTTGTCTATGAAAAAAAAAGCATCGAATATAAAGTACATATAACTGATTCTAGAATTCTCTCGTAAGGCCCCCCACTCCCCCACTCTAGTTTATCCTAAAAGAAAAGGCTCTAGAGATAAAAAGATAAAATAGATCAAATTCCTGAGCTAGGTTAACTTCTTAACTTGGTTTAGTACCACAAAGGATATGACAAAACCTTATTATGTTCTAAGTATGTTCTAAGAATAAGAGTAAACATCCTGGGGTAGCTTTTTCTATATAGGATTCATTCTTGCTTTTGGCGTGGTATAACTCTAATAAATGGGATCAAGAAAGATTAAAATACTTTGTTGGAAAGCAATGAGCAGATGTATTCTATATTGCGTGGAACTCTTTCCTTTCCCGAAACTAGACGGACCATTCATAAGAAATTCAAATGGAAGGAATTGGCGAGATATTATATATATCTTACAAGGTACCTAAACTAACGAAAAAAGGAAATAAAAATGAAGTTTTTGTTGGTTGTAGGTCTTTTAGTGTAAGGTTAACTAAACGAAGACTATCTTCCATCTCCTTACCTCTGTGTACCACTGCAGTCAGGTAGAATAATTAAAAAGAACAAGAGGAATATACCTTTTTAAGTAAGACCTCTGGCTCCTACCCTTTTATCTTGTCAACTCTGTTTGAAAGTCCTTTCTATCTAAAAAACGAAAGGAGAAACCTAGGGGACTGAGCTATGTCTTTTAGGTAAAACCCCGGTAATTCAATTAGATCTAGAAAAATGACTTTGATGTACAAGAAACTCCTTTTAGTTTTAGAAGGTATAGGATTTGATTACTGAATACAGTTCTTAGTTTTGTTGTTTTGTTACTAAGGTTTGATTCTGATTCTGAATCGAGCATTAAGTCATTGTTCCAAGTTCCTCTAGGATTTACCATTCGTCAAGTTTCGTACCGAATCAGAAGATATACTAAAGTCGATATACGAGCAAAAAGTATAAAAAAGCTGGATTTACCTATATAATGTGGGGTACTTAGCAAGTAGACAATCAGAATTTTGCAGCGTGCCCTGTAAGTAGAACTTTTTTATACACTTATCTTTCTTTAATTATAAGCAGTTTTTGATTGAGAGCGCCAGGTTAGCATACTTTTTGAAAGTCCATTTCTACTAAAGAGCAAGTAAGGTACCTAAATTTTAGCGCTAGTAAAGAAGGATTTTGTCGCATTAAATGATAGTAAAATCCAATGGATTATTCATTTTGAAAGAAAAACTTTGACTAGCTTTCTATGCCCTGGCCTCCCTTACGGAGTCTGATACCTGAAATTGATATAAATTGGTAGCAGAAAAGTTGCCTTTACTGGGTTACAACGTCTCTTCCATGAAAAACTACGACTCGCTATATGTAATTAAATAAGTTGCTTTTATACTATATGTTGAAAATACCTATAGAAGATTTGGAATTTAACTTATTCATTTCAGCCCTCAATTTACGACTTAAGAGTCTACTCAAGTTTATCTGAGGCTTCATCTTCTAGATATGATTCAGATATCAACAAGCGTCCAGTGAGGGATTCTATAACAACAGAGAGGGCTTCAAAAAGTTGAGTCTCAAGTGAAAGATGATATTAAGTTACAATAAGCTAAACAGAATCGAAAAAAGAACTGACCTCTGATAACGAACGGGATGCCGGTATCTACTCAATCAATTAGAGTAAATTATAACAAGAATTCGAAGAGTGGATACGCCAAAAAATTCCTTCTCATTCTATCAATTCCGAGAGTCGTAGTACAGAAACTCAGACTAAGGTAAGGCCCAAGCGGATTAGTCAGAATCTTAATCACTCTATAAGTCTAGCAGACACAGCCTAAGAGTTGGCTTGAAAAAGCACAAAATTTCGTTATAGATATTAGGTTAGTATAGTAGGTCCCTGTATATTTGTTGGATATATTGAGACTATAGGCGGGGGTGTAAATTCTTATAAGTAATTTCAATACGAGGAATCGTGAATTTCTATATTTTCAAGACAAGGTTTCCTTTTATAATTAGATTATGCCCAGTTTAATAAGTACTCAGTGTGGAGTTATAAAAAGCAGTTTTTAAGAATAAGAAGTTATACACTAGTAGATATCCTTCACTAGTACTTTGTTTCTACACTCATTAAGGAAAGAACATACCTCCCCTTAATATTCTTAAAAAAACCTTTCCCTACTAGACAGGATCCGTTTTAAAACAGAATTCAGTTAATAGCACGGTATACCAAGTTATCTGCAAGGGAACTAACTATTCTACAGTCCCCGTCAGTAAAGGTAAAGGCAACCCTGGTAATTAAAGAATAAGACTATATCATCCTACAGCATCTTGCACAGCTTCCAAAGTGTTCTTGAATTAGTATTCTTAGTTCAAACCCTCCAAAATGAGCAAGACGTTTCCGTATCTCTGGGCTAGGAGAAGCGCGCACTTAATCTTGGAATCTCACTAAAGAGAACTCAGCCAAAATTGACTCTAGGGGTTAATAGCATAATTTTTTAGAAGCCTTCGGCAGGAACATGGGCAAAGACTTAAATATAGCAATATAAGCTCTTGGTTGTAAAAAAGGATAGCTCCTATTTTTTGATTTCCTTTTGATCAGATTTCTGCTCTAAACTAACCTGAAAAGTAACCATAAAGGCATGGTTGTAAGCGTTAACCTGATACGTTAAAAAAGAAATGTTGACTAGCAAACTCTGTTAGATTAGTAGTTTGAAGGGACTCATTCCAAAAACTTGAAAGTCTCTCTTGTAAATTTACTTAAGAATTATCGGTTTTAGAGTAAGACTTAATACATACTGTCCAAATTGAAGGACTTTCTCTGAAATAACAAAAAAGCCGGGTTAGGTGACCCCCCTTTTGAGGGGCCGTCCAGTTATTAAGACGTAATTCCCCTGGGTCTTTTGCCTGCGCATTTTCTCGTGTGGAGATCGCAATAGAGCTTCTTCTGATCAATTTTTATTATTTTTGCTAAGCTAATTCAATTTATTTAGCATAATATCTTTAAAAAAGGGTTTTGGTTCTATAAGTTCCTTTGAACGAAGGATTAACTGGTTGACGAATCTATTAATTTAAGAAAAACTGAATACAAAGGCTGAGAAATCCTAAAAGGATACTTGCTTAGCTCGATTGCTATAAAATAACTAAAGTTCAAATGATTGGCAATAAGTAGATAGGCTTCTTACTAAAAAGTTAAGAAATGGGTCCGCTACCGGGCTCCTCTTTTTGTAAAGGAGAAGGGCTATACTAGGAGAGCCAGAGGAAACTAAAAAGGCTTTTCGGAAGGTGGTTACACTAATACCAATTCTACATGATTTGAATTACTATATTTTATCCGTAAAAACTTGTTGCTTATCAAATAAATATACTTTTTCTTTTCTTACTAAAAACTGCCCAAAGAATCCCTTTACACCTTAATCCAGTTTGGGTTTTTCAAGTAACTCAAATTACAAAGGCTTAGGCTTATCCGCTTCAATTCAAGTTATTCCGGGTTTGTTTAACGGAAATTACTAGAATTACCCCTTAAATTTCCAACTTTCGTTAAATTCTAAATGCAATAAAGAGGTTTATTTATACAGTAATAAAAATAAGTAAATTCTTCTAAACGTAAAAGCCCGCTTGCGGATTAGTTGTAGTTTTTGAGTTTTATAGATGACTCCTTTTATACATAGAAGAGGAAGTCCTTTGTAAGCAGCCCCCGTCACAACGAACTTCTGCCAAATACCAATAAAGAGTAAAGTGAGATAAAGTTAAGGAGGATGACAATTATAGAATTTCTGCGTGTGAACCGGGGTAGGACTCTTGATTTCTTTTGGTTAACCCTCCTATAGCCTAGAAAAAAATAGGATGTCCTCGATAGTTACTTGACAAGATGTTCATAAATCAGAAGATATACGGAACCTGATTGGTATAACATATAAAGTGCAAATGACTTGCCGGTTTACTGTACCTACTTATAACTACTCCGTTAAAAAGCTGTTAATACCAGATTAAGCCTCAAGCAAAGCCGATATACTTGACATTAGAAAAGGAGTACTCTAACTCGTGTTATCCTGCTTAAGCCACTCTTAGATATTGCGCAGGTAATTAAAATTCCATGCCATTGTCATACCTCTCTCCTTACGAAATTTTAGCCTATGTATAGCTGCTATATAAACGCTTATTAGATTATACCTACTCTTTTTAGGAATACATAGGTGTTATATTGATAACACAGTCCACGTTATCACCATTTTTTGTACGAACAGCTCTTGCTACAGGAAATTTCTTAAACCCATTCTTATTCCAAGCCTAATGGAGTAAGACTCTCCCCAACTTAACTTGCATTTTTCTTGCATTTTTGCAGAATATCCAATTAGAAATTGAGTTAGTATAGCTTTTATATTAGCCGAGTTACAAGGACTTTTATTGACTTTTATTTCAAAAAATACCGGATCCTTTTTATAGTTATTTTATGGTCAGTGCTTGGTTAAATCCTTCTTAAAAAACTCGGGATCTTAACCTTTCTAAGCTTCCTGTGGATTGTATTTGGTAATTAAAAGCTTTTACCTTATCTGAAAAAAGTATGTTATCTAGGAGTTAGCTCGAAAACTAGAATAACTTATAATAACACGTTTGAGAGTACTTACATATATCCCGGCTAGTAGACCTGAATCTGATATGACTCCTTTTAAACAAGTATACTTTAGTTTGTGGTTTTTAGTAAAACCTTGTTGATTAATGCCTTTTATTTGAGTCTTTGAAATCGGAAAAACCAATGAAAATCACAGACAAAAATAGGCAAATTCATGAGGTCAGACTAAGTTCTTTTGAATTACTTTACTATCTAGGATAAAAGGTCAACAAAAATGAGAGAAAAAAGACATAAATAATAAGAATTTTTAATAGAGTTGAGTTCTTGTAAATACTGTTTTAAGAAGATCTTCGAATTTGCTAACATATAACTGAAATTGCTAAAAAAAGTTCAGTGCTTCAAGTGCAGTTCATTGTAGCTTTTTTGTAAGGGCTCAGTAAGAGTTTATCCCCCTATTTTAAGTCATTTACTCAAGTTTTTAGTCTTAAGTAAGTAAATGTACTCTATCTTATATCAAGTACGAACCCTGTAAGGTATACTAACAAGTTAAAAGAGGAAATTTAAGAACAGTCCTTCCTTTTTGGTATGACAGGAGACAGTTGAGAAATAGCTTTACAGAGTTCCACCAGGCGTCCATGTACCTAGTTGAAAAAAAAAAAGCAAACGGAGTTTATTTCATTAGCTAAATAGGAGATTCTAGCTAACCGTAGTACTAAATTCTGGATCGCTTAAGGTCTTAAGATATAGTATAAAAAGTTCCCTTTGAGAGGTCCAAAAGTACCCAGTTATTCTGGTTGTTCCAAAAGCAGGGGCCGCGTGTGCAATAAAACATTTTTAATATTTGGATTTAGTAATACCAGAGCCCCCGTCCCCGCATTCAGTGCTAACACAGAAATATAAGAGATAAGGCAGTACTATACTTTGGAGTAAAACAATTTGAACCTACTACATGCGTCGGTATGAGTTCCTGCTATTTCTAGAAAGAAAATTCTTAATCCCAGTTTCATTAAACTTGCCCCACAGCTTTAAAGAGGAGAATATACAAATATCTATTTATTAATTAAGTTTTTTCTTAATTGTTTTTTCTAGAGGAGTAAGTTTTTAGAGTCAATGACTTATAAGATTAGGAAGTAAAGAATTTCTGAAATACAGATTGTAGATACACGCACTCTATATAACAGTAAAGAGGGGAGTTTGCTACATTAGAAGCCAAAAGACTCAAATATTTGATCACTTAAGATAGAAATTTTATGTCTCTAGTTAGGAAAAAGGCTCTGTTAGACTTTCTTACTATGTAGGGAAATTCTTTCACACAAAAAGCAAGAAATCTTATAAAGAAAAACTAGGAAACTCCAAATCTAGCCTTATTCTTTTCTATTGTTGAGACAAACCCATAAGCAGAAACCTTTTTACTATCTTAAACTTGATTAAAATATTCTATATAAAGGGACCGGGGGCTTGAACTCGTGGCTGTTCCCTATGTGCGGAAATGCTTTAACGAGTAAGCGAGGTGTAGAACTTTGGTACGTGAAAAAGGGATCCCTAGTACTTTTGCCCTATACTTTAACGCAAAGAGGATCCTTAGACCCAAGCATAATGAGAGACCTTATAAGTTTTATGAACTTAAAGAGATTTCATGTAAGTTTTGAACAATTGACGAATCCTTGCTACCAGCATATAATAAGTAGGGTTCGCACCATGCGGTAAAACACTCTGAATCTTAATTATATGAATTTACTACCTAACCATAGATCAGAGTGTAACTAAAATATACAAAGCCATAGAAAAGTGTATCGTTTTTATAAATGTCCTACTAAAGCCCCATGCTATCTAAAGTTCTAATACTTCAATTTATACCTTCCAATTTCCTAGCGAACACCAAGCTCCTCGTTATCTCAGCTTGAAATTGTAGTAACTTCCCGCTAATTAAGTCTAAAAGAATATATAATTAAGTTTTTTTGTACGACCCCTTTCGATTTAATGTAAGGACCCCCAAGTATCCCAGAGTTACTTACCATAAGGAAGAACTCGTATATTATAAATAGCAACCCCGGGTTAGACTGAGAGTTAACCCGTGAATACCCTCTTCCGAACTTGGTACACTCTACCAAAAAGACGGAGAAATTAGGACTTAATATGCGCTTTACTTTGTAATTCCAGATTAATACACCTCACTTTTTTGCAATTAATTGAAACTTGTTTAGCTTTACTATATGTGTCAAATACCCATAAGTTACAACCGATGTGCTATTAGGATAGGAGAATAAATAGATGTAAAAGGATCTCCAAAACAATACAAATTTATATATATTGAACTCCCGCTACGTCATTCTAATCCTGAGCGTATCTCTAAACTAAGCAACTGGACTGCCTTTCCCCTAGAATAAGGAGCTGCTCTGTTTTATCTAATGTCTTATACCTTTTCTTTATCCTATTTTCATTCTTTTAAGTAGGACCTCGCTATTCCTGACTTGGGTAAACTAAGAGCAACTCCCTACCATTATAACGTATGCTTACCTATACCCTTTTTAACTTTGTACTAAGAACTCAAACCCAATCTCCAAAAAGGAGGAACTTAATTTACAAGGGGTTTTACTTTCCCTTACTTAAGTTGAAAGTGTAACATGAATAATCAACTTTTTAGGAACTCTCTAACTAGCACCATAAGCTTAAGCCAGAAACTTTAGAATCTTTGTACTATATCATTTTTTTTTACCTTTATTACGGATTTTAATTAGCATTGTACAGCCTATCATAAACTGCTCAGCCTTATATCAAGTCCAGTTAAGATATTTTCTCAATCAAAAAGGGTGTTGACTAAGCTTCCAAAGACTTTTCAAAATATATTACCATCTTGTCTATATTCATTCTTTTATTTGACATAAATTGAGAGACTTATAGAATAACTTATAATATCTCATTATAACAATACTAAGGTCTTAAGAATCGAGAGCGCAGATATAAACCTTACCTAGAGAAATATATCCGGAATAGCATCCACATAACAAATAAGACAAAAGGATCTCTTGTTGATAGCTGTTATTTTTCAAGTTTTTAATTAAGTATTACCCCTATCCTGCTTCAGAATTTAAAATAGTATATACTCTAAAAATAAGAGACTTACTTGATTGGCTTACCCTCGGTCAGAAATAGGACTTTCTGTATTAAATGTAGGATGCTCTCTCAACCCAAAGTCCAACTCAAACGTAAGAGTACTCTTTTACACGACTACGCATACTCTTTGTGTGTCTTATCAAATTGGAATATCCAAAAGGAACCCTCATAAAGCTGGGTCGCCTGAACTTTTTTACTAAATCTCATAAAAGGGAAGATTGCTACGGTTAAGTTAAGTATAGTAAGAAGGGCCCTTTCAAGAGTCTCTAGATACAGTAAGTTATATTAGGTTTGGGCTCCTCTTATGAAAAATAAAAAAAAAAAGTGTATAAAAGGTAGAGAATTAGTTGGTCCGTAAAAGGGCAGGACCCGAGGAGAAAGGTAGAACTAAGTAAGTTGGTTGCTTTTGTGTTCCTATGATTTTGGGTTAGGGTTAGTAAGTAGTAAACCGGGTCTTACTTTCTCTTTAGCCGGGAATACAGAGTAAAGTCTGACTAATTAAAACATATATAATCCACCTAAAACACCTTATAAAAGGCAACTAAACTAGCAGGAAAAGAGCTATTCTAGATAATAATTATGGCACTGTTTTTTCTAATGAATCTCTGTTTGTTGTCCTTAATTTCAAGTTTCCGATCTACTAAATAAAGTTAGGAGTTTACAATAAAGACAAGGATATGTGTAGCTCTCACGAAAGGTATGCAGAAGAGTAACCAACCGGTTAAGAAGAGTAAGATACGAGTCAAGAAGAAAAAAGCAAGTAAGCCAATAATAGGTATGGGTTTATAGTGCTATAGCGTATGGCTGTACTATCTAGAATACTTAAAATACCCTTCCGCACTACGTTCAGGTCGGTAAGAAGGACTATACTATGTACTGAAAAGATTTTTATCCCCCCTTAACGACAAGAGCAGAGTACTGGAGAATTTGTCCTTAAACAACAAAGACTATTATGCTGTCTAATACAATTATAGAATAAAATATAGAATAAAAGACTTGTTAAAGATCTATAACTTTACTACTCTAAAAATTGAAAAGGAAGTATTGTAGTAATAGAAAAAAAAAGGTGCTATACTTCCTATCCTAATACTAAAATCAGGGAATACAGTAGCTACGAGCACAGGCTGCAAGAACAGTAAGACTCATATCCCTAAGAGTAAGGCGTACAGGTTTAGCTAAGAATAAAACAGATATAGGTATTAAGCAAGGGATATAGAAAGCCGGTTTAGCTAGTAGGCATTGAGATTGACATGTTTTGGGTTATTCTGTATGGGCTGTCCTCTTTGTGGTCAGGCTGGGCTAAGAGATACGGAAGTTTGCAGCTAGAAGTTAGGCCCTTTTTAGGATACTTTTATGAATTCTTTGTAGCTTATCACTTTAAAAGGAGAAAGATTCTCTAAAAGAAGTCGGCAAGACATGTAAGGTACCCTAACTTAAGTGGATTTATATTTATACTTGGGATCACTAAAGTTTTTATAGGGTTTACATTGTTATAAGGGGGGTAGTTTAGATAGTACTAAGAAAGTCATGCTTTTTCATATAACGATTTTTTCGTACGAGAATTAGGGTCTTAAGGATTCTACTCAAACTGCGGAGTACTCTATAGTTCTAAGTCGAAACTTCGGATCTTACATCAAGGTCAAAGTCTCAGAGGAGAATTTTGTGTATTACTTTCATACCTAGACTTATTAGTACTCCTGCGTCCTAACACCAAAGTAAAAATGTACAGACCACAGTGATGATAGTTTCCTTTTCGTCTTGTTCGCTATTAAGTAAGCAGTTCTTGTTATACCTAGCTCTTACTATGACTCAAACTTGAATTTCCCTAGTAGTAAAAGAGCAACCCGTAATAAAAGGGTCATTATTTCAATTTCGGTTCAAACTAAAAACAGTTATTCTAATTCAAGAGGTTTCTGGTTACTCTCGAAAATTCCGTAGAAAGGAAAACAGAAGCAGGCTACAAAAACTATGTCCAAGAGCTCCATTACCCGACAATTCCTTATTTGTTTGACTTCAGAAAGCCCTTCTTTTTTCTCTAATATTATGTAAAAAAGCCTACCTAGTTATAAAGAATTTCTAATATAATTTAGACTATTATAGAGGATACTCCTACCCCCTAAAATAAAAACGTGTTCTGGATGAATTCCTGCTATTACTGATTTCCAGATTTAGTACGATAACTAACTGACATACAAAGAAGAAGTCCCGGTGTTTCCCTAACAAGTAATTATCCTTGGTTGTATAAATATAGAATACAGTTTAATCTACAACAATTCACTAAAAACATAAAAGTAGGAATATTTGTTGATTCCCCATAGCTATACCTCTTGGCAGGTATCTACTAACCCGAATGCGAGCAGGAGTTGAACCCGTGTCTATTTCCGTTTAAGAGCCACGATTTAATACAGAGAATTTTTGGGTCTCACTTGGGAGTGATATCTTTGAAAATGACTGTAGGTTTGACTATTAAGGATCGACTGGCTTTATTTCAAATTGAATTCATTCAGATAAGGGCCCACCTCAACTAGAGGAACTCGTGGCTTTGGTAGAGCTACTGCAGTATCCTCTTCCATCAAAGTATATCAAGTATAGTATTTGCTTCTTTGAATGAGTTTCTCTTCAAAATTGTTTTTTGTAACAAAACAAGCTATAGTACAATCCTACTTTATACGAGTAATCCCTTTTACCGCTTATTTACCTCTTTGTACTAGACAAACCCAGTTGGGAAAGGTGCTGGTCGTATCATATAAACTCCCCTATAGTAATAACTACTAAGCCAAGAGGGATATACCTCACAACTGTTAAGACAAATCTAAGGGAGGAATTGGAGTTCTCTTAGTAACAACCTATAGTAAATCCAATAAAAAATAAGTAACAACTAACTTTCCTAATCCATAAGTCTGCTTTCTTTCTAGTGAAAATGCGTATGTTAAGAACAAGGTAACACTACAAAAACCAAACAGCTTTAGTCTCTAAGTCTAAGTAGCGCGTGCTCGAAAGGATAACACAAACAAGTTACTTATTCTTTTTATTCTCTACCATCTTTAATCTTTAACCCCAAACACAGGAATACAAGGGTTCTACTCCCATAAAGTTTCTTCATAATACCTTGTGTTTCTTACTTTTAAGCTTAATCTAAATACCTAGAGGAGCCGGGGATACTTGGTACGCCCCAACACAAATTTCGTAAATCTCGGCAGTCAAAAGCGAGCAAAGAAATAAAGAGTCCAAACCTTCTCCTGTGAGTAAACTGTCAAAAGACCAGTAAGTAGAAGATTATCTACTGCTTAAAACCTGGGGAATAGATCCGCAAGAAAGTAGGAAAGCTCTTGGCTAATGAAGTAATAAAGTCGGGTACTTTTAAGCTACAGATAATAAATGCTAAAGCAAGCCTTAGACAAAGTCTCAAATAGGACTGTTATAATAAAAAAAGGAGCTCCCCGTTTAACATATAGAATAGAGCCAAAACGAGGTATTGCTTCAAGACATTTTTATTGATAGGCGCTGCTTAGGGTCAAAAAGTCAGGTTTTTTTTTCTAAAAGTTAAATTAAAGGGATTAAAGTACAAGATATGGAGTAAAAAAGCATAAAAATACCCGGTTTTCTGAAAGGATTGTACTTACAATTACTTAGATAGTTGTGGTGAAACGAGTGCTTTTATTATAGCTATAAATTATATAGGTATAAGGTAAAGGGGGCGGCTCACTTACTTTGGTTAAATAAAGGGATTGCAATTCATTATTAAGGGGTTCAAATTATGCATTACTCCTAGAATACCACTTTGTAAGCAGTTTGAAGATAGGATTCTTTGTCTTACTTATGTATTAGAGTAGTAGGGACTTGAAAAAAGCATAATAGCCCACGCTCACTAGCACTTTGACTTAGACCTCCAGATTCCTTATTCTGGAAACTATAAAACTAGCAGCTTTGTAAAACCCTCCTGTTTTTACTTTAAATCACTTTTGTGTGAAAAGTCCTAAGAGCATATAATTAAGCAGTTTGGTGGGAGAGGACAACCTTTGAACCTGATAAATTCTACCCTTTTATGTACTTAAGAAACAAGATTTTTCCTTTTAATATAAATAAAGTATTCCCTAGGTTTCTCTATAGACTTTTTCCTATAGTCTAGTCTAGAACCCCCCTTATTTATACAAAAAGGATATTATGGTTACACTTAAAAACATAAGGTTTGTATCCGAACCCTAAGAATTCGAAGTCAGATTCCTAGTTTTAATAGTACAAAGACAAAGAAAGTTTAAGGAATATGATCCATATGTCTTTTCAAAATTCCTGGATTTTCGTTAATGCAGTAATATACGCGCCTTTCAGTTCCTATATAAGAAAGCCTATACCTTATTTAGTAAGTCTTACCCCTACAAGCAATTTTAATAAAAGGTAAGTTCGTATATGGGGTATGTAATATCTGAATACTTACTATGAATTTAATATCTATTTAAAAGAAGACTTAGAAATCTTATAAATAAACAGGAGAAGTATGAGCTGCTTTTGCCAAGGTCTCTTATTCTTTCTTGTTTTATATGTCCAAAAACCCGAGCTTGTAAGGGAACTAATGATTAATATTCTATTTAAAGCGTGGCTACTTATCCACTGCTACTATGTCAGTTTTTATAAATAAGACTTCTTAGGAATGTATCGCACTAAATTGCTTCGAAAAGAGATACCCTTTTAGTTAGTAAGAAAAGTTGGCAGTATAACTAAAAAATAAAATTCCTATCGCAAGCTTTTAATTGCTATTGTAAATGCTTTTTTATGTATACCGAAACCGAAAAGAGTCAATCAATTATCAAATCTTCCTTTTGAATTCTTTTGTTCTAGGAGAGAAAGCGAGTTCTCAGTTTCATAAAGCTTTAAGTTAGAGGGTTTTAGTTCAAGAGAAATACGGGAGTTTGCATTGCATTGTATTTATGATTATGAGGAATTTTATCAAACACTCCAGCTTTTCACGGTAATACAAAGCTTCCTTATTCCGATTGGTAGAGCATTTAGCCGTTACCCGAGCACGCGTGGGTTCAAGCCCCCATAAGTAACTCTGGTACTCCCCCCTTTTTGCAAGCTCAAGGTTCAGCGCTTGTGATAAACTCCCATATTATACTAGTGCTTTCTGTCTCTATTCAGGTTTTTTCAAATTCCAGCGTGGGAAAAACAGCTAAAGTTTTGATCAAGTACAAGCTAAATCAAAAAGTCAATTTTACCAGTTTCTTATCTGTGAATTGCGGAGGTTGCCCAAGAAAAACCTAATATACCTCGAATCCAAGAGCTCCCTTGGACGAGAATCCTATAAATGAAGAAGTTTTGACTCAAACGGAACTTTACTCGTACTCAAGAATTGAAACAAGAAATTGGAAATAAAAGAGAGTCTTAGGGAACCACTTATTTAACTTACTACTTTACATTCGTTAAACAAAGTCAAGAGGAAGTGCTAGTGGGGTTCAATTGAAAAGGCAGGGGCTACTATTATCCTCTAACTTATGTCAACTGACATGTCTCAAACTTTTATCCCAGTCAGAAAGCTACAGCTAAAAAGGGCTCCACTAATATTTGTTCACTAAAAGAGTTTTAGTATTAAAAGTACCACCATACTAGACTCCCCGTTCCAGAACACGAGCATCCGTCTTTATTTACATATTCGTAGTACGACTTTAAGGTTAGTTATTGAGGTTTTTATGACTTATTATCAATTGATTTCCTAAAATAAAGCGAAAGACTCGCTTTTTACTATTACCCCCAGGATCAAAAAAGAAGGAAAAGAAAGGGTCTACTTTTATCTAAATGAAGGGCCTTTAGCCACACCAGCCTTTTGATTGTGAATACTATATGAGAGAAAGGGTATAAAGCTATTAGTATAAGTTTAAAATATCTGTTAATTAACTTTAACCTATCTAAATAAAAATAAGGTTCAAAAGTCTTTGTCTTGTTTATAATTCTAGGAGTATAGAAAATGAAGAACTTCTGTTTCTACTTTAAAGTCTTTAGAAAAAAGCTTGATTTCGGGGGGCTATTTATTCCCTTTTTCTCTTAACAAGCTTTTCCAAAGAGGAATAAGGTTCTTATATAACAAATATTCTTTTATAAAACTTTAATCCGGGCCCTTACAGCGAAAGAAAATCCCTAGGATAAACTAACAGAATGACCCCCGCGTGGGTAATAAATAGTAGAAGCTTTTTCTAACGTAAGGCAAGCTCTTCAGTCTTTTTTCTGTTACAAATACAAATAAGTAATAGGAGAAGGGATCCCTACTTAAAGAGTAGAGCTAGTCCTTTTGCTAAAGTATAAGGGTTGACTTTCGTGGAATTTGGTCCGGGAGAATCAGGTAAAGCCCCTTTATGGATTAGGTACCCTTTGTGAAAAAGTCCTGCAGATAAAAAAGGAGAATTCTATGAAATAATAATAAGCAATCGTTGGAACAAAATCTAAAGAAGCTCAAGAGGAAGACTCTGTAAATATGGGTTTAGCCCCTTCTTTTGAATGGCAAGATGCAATATTATAAGAAAGGGAGTCATTTTTACTTAATTATTTGTTGGCTTTTTTAGGACCTTGGCTTTACAAGTAGCTGGGTATTTTTGACTTAAAAGCACTTTTCAGGAAGAAGGGGGTGGCCCCTGTTTTATCAATCACTTTTGTTTGCTTCATAGCTATCGCAGTATCCCTGTGTAGAGAAGTCCTTTTTTCCTTTTGGTATATCACCCCCTTGTAAGTAAGACCCCTTGTGTAAGAGAGCTGTATCTCTTATAAGGACAAAAGTACTTTCAATTGGAAGGATTTCCTAATATGAGCTCCCAAGGGTACTTATTTAATTGGAAGTTATTGAACTACATTTTCTTTTTCGTCGGATAGTCGATATAGGATTTCGCACCTCTTCGGGAGGCTTAGTCTTTTTGATATCCTGTCTAGTTTAGCTTAATTCAAATTACCAAGTTTGGATACCCCTTTTTAAAAACCACCCGTATTCAAAAGAAACCCAAGTTCAATCGAGAAGCTCTTTATCCCCCGTTCAACATAATACCGAAAACGGATTACTTTAGCTCTACCTCTTTTATTCCTAAACATCTTTA
>JAYMTG010000076.1:0-27926 GCA_036897565.1 Pelargonium exstipulatum | reverse complement strand
TAAATTATCTACAACTTTTGTTCTAATGGTCATTTTCCAAATCTTGACCCAAAGCACTTGTTATCTCTACAACCACACTAACTAACACTTACGATATTTTTTTTTATCAACTACTAGTGCACAATGGGTACCCCACACTTGAACTCAAAATTGGTTGATTATAAACCTTTAGATATGTCCGAACAACAAATAGATCACACATCTCAAGTTTCGAGTCCTTTGGACCTAAACCGGTCCAAATCTAGACCGAATTAAACTGACGTTTCACGTTATTTTTCTATCAATTGAAAGTTTAAACTATCTCCAAACAACCCCGATTTTGGCATGTAGCTATAAAATATTATGCTCTACACTTTTTGTTTTAATGGGAATTTGCTAATTCATAACCCAAATCAATGAATTTACATTTAAGTTTCCAAATGTGTATATGGTTGACTTGAAAATTTTCAAATATTTATTTGACCCACTAAGAACAAAACGACACAGTTTTGAGCACCATTTCAACACATTTCCCTCTCAAAATTTCAGATTCTAAAAATAGTGCATAACAGCTGTACAAAACGGTCCCGTTTTGTGTTTGTTTTTGGAAAACTTGAGATGGGTTTAGGGTTTTCAGATTCATTTGGTCTCACTTCTTCATCGTCTCTCACTCTCTCCACCATAACTCTCTCTCTCGCCACCGTTTCTCCATCTCGCATCCTCTCCCATGGAGTTGCCAGACTCCTCCACTTCGTATTTGCGTGTTTCGATTCACGGTGATGGGTACAGATTGTCCATCTGATTGTCCGCCGCCTCGGCAAGGAAGGGCAGCTCCACGTCGTCGTTTCGCAGTGGGAAGTACTCGACGCTGTTCTCTGCTCGGCCGCCGACGATGATGACGGATCCGACGATGTTTTTTCAGTTTTAGGTATGCTTTGTTGGAGGAGCTGAGCAAGTACGGGGAGCTTGAGAGCTTGAACATCTGTGATAATTTGGCTGACCATATGGTAGGGTTTTGTTTCTTTTACCTAAGTGAATAATTTTATAATGAAATATTGGAATCTGATTTGCTTGAAAATTGTTTGTGCAAGTGGGTTATGTGTATGCTCAGTTTAGAGAGGAAGGCCATAAGGCCAATGCCTTGAGGAATCTGAGTGGAAGATTTAGGTTATCTCTTGATTTCGAAATTATCATTAAAATCAATGGCCCCTGTATACTTATCCTTGAATTCTAGGCATTACTGTAAAAAAAGTCTTGTTAACCTACACTTGAGTTGAAGCTTTATTAAAGCAAATGAATTTAAGAATTACTTTATCAGGAAGAAGGACTTAATAGAACGAACCTTTCACTCGGATTCTAAAATACAAAAAGAGTACTCAAATTCTTCTTATTAGAGAACCCCTTTACTTTCCTAAATATGCAGTCTTATAAAATTCCTTTCAATTAGTATTATATTGGAAGCTAAACCAGTAACTAATCGATAAAGGTGTACAATATTCCATAACTAACTTAATAACAGCCGGCCATTGACAGATCCTCTCTATTTGTAGCTTACTCTGTATTATCTTGATAACCCTCTTTGCTGCCTTCCTTTTCTTGTTATGGGCCCCGTCTTTTCTGTATTGATAGTCTTCTTATTATCTTGAAATCGGAAACCTTGAAACAAAGGACTACAAAAGCCATCGACTTACTGACCGGCTTTCCTTAGAGATATAACTTTCTTCTGCACCTTCCTTAAAGCTAAGCCTGCTTCTTAGGGCTCTTATTGACCCTTACGTGTTTGTTACTCTAAATAATACATACCTCTCATACATGTCCTATGAGGCCTTGCCTGTTTAGGTGAGTCTTAGTATTCCCGGTATTCTATAGTAGTATAGCTAGTATTTTAGTGGGTAAGGTAAGCTGCTTCCTCTGGTCTTATTTGTTATTACTTAAGAGAGAGGATAGAAACTTAAAGAGATTAGTAGTGCTTTAACTTACTCCAAATAGTACAAATGAAACTAATAACAAGAAAATCTTTCCTTTTATTGCGGACCCTTTTTACTTAAGATTATCTGCCCTAAATCCTAGCAAATAAGACTTCTGCCTTTTGCCTGTATTTGGATTCTTCCCTCTTAGAAGTAAGCAGCTCAAAATCTCTAATTCAAATAGGCGATAAATAGGCAAAATGTACAAACACCTTACGAAGTACCTAAACCACAGATAAATAGCACTCTAGATATAAAAAGAAGCATTGTTTGATTTCATTTGTATTCCCTTTTCCTTAGCTTTGACTGGAAAGTAATTAAAGTAAGGAATTGCTTTCAAAGTTCCCTGTTTCCAATTCTAAAGCAGCTATGTAGGAGAGCTAAAAAGGGTTCTCTACCGAAAGACGTTTTACAAAGAAAGAGAGAGTTTTCCTGGTATCAGTAATAAGTAGCTTAGAAAGATCTTATTAAACGAGCGTAAATCTTTTAAATGGACAATCAGCTTACTAGGTGGGCTACGTAGTGTTTTATCGCATTTAAACGGGCTTAAAATTCATTTTAGGACCAGTAATTCCTTGAGTTTTCTTGTCTTCAATTCTTTTCTTTGTTCCAGAGTTTTGAAAGTGAAAGTTTTATTTAAAGTGATACTTTTTGGTTTTCATCTTCTTCGGCTTACAAGTTTTTTCAAATTGGGAATACGAATACATAATAAGGCTGTTACAAGCAAGCAAGGAGAATTCTAGGGTAAGGGTCCTTCTGGCTGTGAGTAACTTATATTTATTTAAATAGAAGTTGTTGCTTTCTTTGTTGACGCACTAGATTGACTTTCTCTATTTCTTAGTTTAGTTGTTGCTTTGATTTAAGCATGCCCTCGGGGTTTTCTCGTTTAGGAGTATAGAAACTGAAATAGAAATAGAATAAGATTGCGAGTATGGAAGCTTATTAGGTAAATGTTCGTTTTCCTAGGGGATATTTATATCCTGTTAAAAGGGCGAAAAAGTCTAGAATGTAAAAAATCAGTTTAATGGGTAGACTAACTTGGTTTTTTCTGACAAGGAAATTGCTGTATAATGAGTTCTGATATTCTTTGTAATTCTTATCATTTTTGTTGCACTTAATTCCTTTTTTTATAATTTTATAGAATATCTTGAGCTAAGGAGCTTTTGGTTCCTTGAGAGTGGGCGCTGTTTTTGTACTTTTGTTAAGGAGTTAGTTTCGGTAAAGACAAGCAAGATAAAATATCGAACTAAAGTGGCAGTCTCTTTTTATAAAAACAGAATATAGAACAGAATGGGATAAGGAGGCTTTCCTTTTGCCAGGACTCTTCTAAAGGATCGGCTTCACTAGACGGGATTTCTCTAAGCTAGGGAGTTTCAGGAAAAAGCAAGCCAGCCCGCCAAGTACTGGGGGGTGTACATATTTTACTTTTTATGCCTTAATCTTTCCTTGTAAAAACTTCTTTTGCTAGAACGAGTAAATACTAAAAGCCCCTTTTAAGCCTAGCTAAAAAAGCCCATGAGTCATAAGCTACAAAAGTACAGTCTCTTCCTCTAGCTCCCTTTTCTTTTCTAATAAGTATAAGGTATAATACAAATACAACAGAATCTCCTCCTAGCTCCTAAAGTCAAATAACAAAGGCAAAAGAAACAAGTAAGTTAGAAGCAGAATAAGTTGAAGAAGTTCAGTAGATGCCGGTTGTCCTAAAGCATGGATATACTCTCAGGTAACTACATATAGAATTAACCTCCCTCACTTATGTTCTGGTCGGTAACAAGGACACTATCTTATTTCTATTAAGCAAGTTCGCTCCATAACGATAAGCTCCAGAGAACAAGAGCAATACACCTTAGAAAAGAAACTCTATCTACTTGTATACCTATTACTAGCTCTTACCCATCATATAGTAGAATAATAGAACTAAACTAAAGGAATCGTAATACACTATAAAACAAAAAAGAACTACTATAACTATAAACTAATACAGTAACAACTAAATTAGCTACCACAAGACACTGAGGAATACCGCTTAGAACTTAGAACAATTAAACTATATATTACAATCTATAAGTAGAATACAATTATAGCTGCTCTAATACAGAGACAGGGAATCCTAGCTTGTCTAGTTAACAAGTAAGTAATAGAAATAAATCTAAGCCTGAGAATGAGAATAATTAGTTGGGTATCATAAGGAATCTAGACACAATCTAAAAACTACCTAAATAGTTAACCTACTTCTCTGTGTATGAAGATAAAAAGGTTAGATGCTAATAGAGCTACCTTTTATATGATAATAAAGAATTTGCATTCAATGCAAGAAAGTAAGAGAATATAAAAAGTACAGGTATAGCAGCTAGCATCAAGATTAAGAAAGCAATCAAAATACCTAAACAAAGAAGGGATGGTATAAGAAAGCCTTGTAAAGTTCCTAATCATATAATATTATGTAAGAAATGTTATTCTATTTAAGTAAAAAAACTCCTTTTATTTACACCGAAACCCGTCCCTAGCTATAAATAATAGTGGTATGGCACCCCCCGTTTTCAACAAGGGCTTCCCTCTAGCGGAAAACTTATAAGTAGAACAAAAAGTAAAGGAAAACTAATTAAATATAAAAGGGGATTCCCGTAGTAAGCTTAGCAGTGGGAGCTCCCTCTTTCGCGTAAGTATAATTACTGAGTTTTAGCAAGCTTTTGTATTCGGTACCTCTAATAAACCGGGGCTTCTTTCAAGATTGATGGCATTCTTTTAGCAGTTTAGTTAAGGGTTTAGAAGATTTCCTTATCGTTTGTAGTTGCGGATCGAGAGTCTCTTATTTGGTAATTTATATCCGTGTCTTCGGAATTTTTTCAATTAACTGTTGTATGCTTTCAATTGCATTTGCTTTCATTTCTATAATCAAACTAAAGAACTTACTAAACCGATTACAAATCAAGATTATAAAAAGGAAAAAAGAGGCTTCGAGTTCCTAGTAGTGTAGTTCATAGTTATTTCATAGTATGTATCCTAATGAATTTAGTGCTAAGTAAACCTTTAGAATTTGAGTTTTAAAAAGAAAAAGGTTGACCTATATGACAATGTAAAATTTGAGTCTTATAAAACGGAACTAATTTACTTCGTCAGCTTAACCTTTCTATAAGATTGTGCATCAAGTATAAGGAATTGCTACTTTCTTATATACGTACCCGGTTATTCTGGAAATTGAGTATTTAACTTATGATGTACAGACTTTTTTGGAGTCCTGATTATTATACGTTTTTCTTTAGGAATATTCTTACTTCCTTATTTGTAGTTCATTTCAAGTATATAGGTATTCGAGGATAACTAAAGGCTTTTTTACTTCCATAAATCCAGTCCGCGGGACTCGACGCATTGAGCACACTATGTAACTCTAGAGTTATAAGACTTATATACTGATATAATGAATCTAAAAAGAGCCCTTGATTTAGTTAATGATATAACCAACCCTTTGAATTGGATGCGTATTCTCGTTCAGGTATTTACTGGCCGTGGTACTATATAAAATTCTTAAGAGAAAGTTATAATAAATTATCCCTGTAGCAAAGAGGATCTATTAGTTATCTAGAGAAATTATAAGTATATTTGTTTGTTAGTGATAAAGTATTAGTAACCTGATTCGTTAGGTAGCAGACGGAGCGCTACTAGAAAAATTGTTAGGGTTTCTAATTAGAAAAGTTTACGGTTAGTAAATAGAGTTTTATTTCCTAAATCATAAAATACCGGGAATACTCGGGAATATAAAAAAAAATGCTATGACTTTCTTTGATTTAGAGCAATAGGAGCATCGCTTTAAATATAACTTTTTGTCTAAAATCGTATAATTAAAGGGCGGTACTTAAATATCAAAATTGAGATGTAAGTTTATACTATTGGATTGGAAGCTAGGGGGTTCCTTGTAGTCAGGGTGTTATACACTCCGGAATTTTGTGACTTAAAACAGCTTCGTGGAATTTCTTCTCTTTTGAAATTCGAGATTTTCGTAGAGTCTAGGGAGCCCTTGGCTGCTTATTTATAAGGGTTTAGGGACTGTCTTTTTAGTATTTCTGATATCGAAGCCTTTCAAAATCAAAAAGGGTACTCATGCTAAAGCGGGAATTCCAAATATAATTTTTGTGTGCTTGATATTAGAAATTTTTAAACCATCAAACAGTTATACCTTTAGTAAGTAGTACAAGCACAAGTTTGAGTAAGATAGAGAATCCAAGTATCTCTCCCCTAAAAAAGGGTAGACTTTTAGAAGAAAGGGGTATAAGAGATAGAAAAGAATTCCACTGTTCGAGAGGTTTTTAGAATAAAAGTTCCCAAAGAAAGAATGCAGAGTGTTTTTACAAGGTCTTTTGCCAAGTAGGAGGTGCTTTTACAAAGTTTTTCAAGATCAGATATTCCCCGTTTTCATGCCCTGACGGTTTTCAAAGGAATGCATTTACAGTAAATAGGGGAGGGCTTATATTCTGGGTAGCCCTGTGGAACATAGAAAAGTATAAGTCTTTGATTCCCCTAGCTATAGGAATGTAATTAGGAAGAATTTAGATTTATAAAAAGGAATTACCTTACTTTTTGCAGAGGGTTCTATAAACTAGGACTTCAATTCTATCTTGTTTGAATATAGGTCTCTTTTCTATCAATAACAACATAAATAAGATAGGTTGTTCAGGAATTCCTTTATCATGGATAGTGGTCCCGCTCTTAGTCTTCTTTTTTTACAAGAGTGCCTTTGTTTTTATTTTCGAGAAATATAAATGGAGTCTGAAACTTTACACACCAAAGAAAGCTCTAGGGCTCCTTTGTTAAAGGAACTTGCTGAAGAGTAAAATAAAAATCCTAGCAAGCAAGAATCTAATCCAGGAGAGGTGGGAGGGTTTCGGAAATGGGAATGAGGTCTATAAAAAGAAGGCTTGAGTAGATATGCTATTTATAAGTGATAGTCAGCAAGCAAGCGCTCGTGTAGGGAGCTCAAACCGGGTTTACTTTGTTCTTTAATAAGTAGTTCTCATCTCATTTTTGACCTGATAAGGCTCTCTATTTTGAGCTGCAATAGCTATGGTATTCCCGGCGGCGGGTCTTCTACTACAGCTACGCATATTCTAAAGGTTTTTGCACGCGGGTCTATAATCTATAACCGGTTTACCAAAAAGGGGAGCAAATAACACCTTCTTAGCACGTGGTATGATATTATAAACTTGCATGAAAATTACCAAACTCTTCCGTACCAAAACCAAAGTACTTATGATTCTCTATAAATAATTGTACATTGTGTCATAAATTTTTGAAAAACTGTCTGACAATAAGGTTTACTGAGCCCAAAAGTTATACTATAAACTATTATCTAGACTTTACTTTAAAGAAATTCCTTTCACTATTAAGCCTCCTTTGTTACTTACGGTGTTCCTTATTCCTTGCTTTTTCTTCTATATAATAGTAGTATAGAAAATGAATACCTAAATACCTAAGCGGAGTAGGATTTATAAGAGGTTTTCTTAGGTAAAGACTGATTTTATTTAGTTTTAGTACTAGTAAAGAAAGACTTGACTTTCTAGGAGGTGTATAAACAGATAGGAATTACAGCCAAGTAAAAAGAAATCCTGCGTTTATATAAAAAGAATTCGGAGTCAAATCTTAGGGGGCCCCTCTTAATTAAAGGGAATACCTGTAATATAAGTACAATTTTTCATTTTGGTAAAGGTGTCCTAGATATCTTGAGGGTTTGAGTCTGACGGGGAACCCAGCCCTATTACAAAGGAGTTTCAAGTATAATTTTCTTTTTTATTAGAGTCTTTTCCAACAAGTCAAGCTCTTTGCTAAATGGAGATAGGACTCATGTAGGGGTGCTAAAATCTAGCAAATAGAAGGTAAAGTCATAAAACCTTCTTTAGCTAAGGAATTTTCTTGTGTTACTGTTAGTATTACATCTTATTCTGGTTAAATTAAGGATAAACTAAGATAAGAGGTAATCCGTTTTAATGCTATTCTAGAGAATTACTTGGGATTTAATTAATAGGTATTCCCTTTTTTTCTTATTCTATAAACTCTTACTAAAGTTATAAAGAGATTCCGCTGCTATACTAAGCAAATTGGGGAGTTTCTTTTCTTGTTAGTTAATAGACCTATTATATAGATAGTAATAAAATGAGGACCTAGCTTATAGTTAGAAAAGGGGCCCTTTTACTTCTTGATTAATAGTTTTTCAAAAATATTAAAGAAAATGCTTAGAATGAAAGGGTTCAATTTCGTGACTTACATACCCGGTTAAGCGAAAACTTCAAAAAAGGGTGCTGGTTAATACGAAATCAAGCCTTTACGAATACGAAGCTATACTATACTAAAATATCACGATCAAAACTTTACCTAAACTTACTCGTTTGGCAACTTCTTGCCGGTATACTCTTTTTTTGTAAATCCGAAGGTTCTTGCTTTCTGCCGAAATCAAGCTCAAAAGACCCCTCTTGCCATGTAAGAAGTGGTTGTAAAAAGACCCTAAAAATGTGTAACTCCTACTAAAATACTATTTACTCTCGATTCCTAGAAGCTGCAAATCGACGCTAATCTAAGTTTTATAAAGAGCCTAAAGGAAACTTCGTAGGCATAAGTAAAGACCCCTTCAAGCCATTAAAATTCCCTAAGTATTAACTTTATCTTGTAAAACTACCCTAAAACGGGTCTCTGCAGGAAAACCCGCGTTTGTATTACTAACTTCAGATAATTGACAACTATGACCAGGAACCCTAAGAGATACCTCCTAGAACTTGTACTTACAATTTGAGCAATAAAAGAACAAAATTTCTGCGCTAAACCCCCTCTAAAAAACGCTTTAGTGCATCTAAGGTTATAAGTCAGGTAAAGAGGTATCCCTAGGTATTTACAAGTACTAAAAAGGAAAGAATTTTCGGGATAAAAAGATGCTAGAGAATCCGTAGGAACAGCAAAGAACCTGCACTTCCTCTCTTTGTTGAAACTACATTAGCACTAAAGCAAAAACTACAAGGAAAGTAAATACCTCAGAATTCATTATGTTATAAGATATGCTAAATACTAAAAATTGTAATCCTAGTTAGAATTAGAAAGATTAGTCGCACAAAAAACTAGACTGCTCCTTTCCGGAGAGTCCCTTTCATTTCTGCAACCTTACTTTATACTAAATGAATTCCACTCTAGGAAATCGAATATAGCTATACTCAACTTCTATTAATAACGGATTCTCACTCAAAGGGGTCTTTGAAAAGGATGGGGGATCCCTAAAAAGTGAGGAACCCCTACCTTTTTTTAGGCGGTTAAGATATTATTTTAATAGAGTAGCATAGTACAAATAAGGATGGGATCCTTCTTTATTTTAGTAAGGTTTTCCGGAAAACTCCTTTATATGGAGAATCCTTTACAGAGTCTAGGCTATTAACTCAAGTTTGAGATAGTAAGTGTTCCTTTATTCGGATATAGATTCTCTAACCAAGCAACACCTATTCATTATACCCAGTATTATAATATTAAAAGAACTCTCTTACACAACTACAACCAAAAAAGCGAAAATTAGAAGCGTAGCTGGTTACTGTGAGTATTATAAGAAAGGAGGGACAGAGAGGTAAAAAGCAGACGCACTATAAAAAAACCCCGAGGTGGAGCTAGAGTACGAATTTATGCTTGTTGAGAAGTTGCAAATAGGAACATTTTATCTGATAAAGGTATGTATCTTTTGTTCACAATTTTCGACCAAAATCCAGAGTAAAATGACTTTTTTTAGTCATTTTGACTGGGACCCCTTTCTTTTTATTCGCAAGGTTTTTTGGTTTCTTTTTTACCTGATGTGCCCGGAGTCTTACAAAAACCTGTTTAGAAGTATATAAACAAGAGAGATCAGATGAACTCTCCTAGGGCATAGGACTTTGGGAACTTAGACAAATAGAGAGATCACTAAATTACGAGAGCTTATAAAGAGTAAAAAGACTGGGATGGCGCTTGCGAATTGGATCTATGAAGTGAAGTCTCTCTTACTTTATAGGGGAGCTTAGCGTTCTTAGGCAAAGTACTTCAGAATTACGAACTAAGGGACTTGTAAAGAAAGATAGGAGACTCCTTTTAGCTGATGACCCTTTATTAAGAATTAAGAGACCCCTTTTTGTTTCTTTGTTGCAAAAAGCTACTTATGAGGAATATCCATTTCAAATTCTAAGCACTTTATAAGAAAACCCGGATCACTTGTTTTGATTGTATGCGCGAATGAGAACCTAGACAACTCCTTTGACGATTCTCCTTCTTTCACTACACGCTCTCAAGAAAGTTAAGCTCTATTAAGCTATATATGGATTTCTACGTAGAATAGTTGCTGAGATTTTCCTTTCCTCAAGAGAGACCCTTCGTTGTCCCAAACTAGTATAATACTTGGAAGATTTTTTTGTACTCGATTCAATTTCTAGGGCTAAATGAACGAGACACCGGGAAGACGTCTCAGGACCCAATTCGCTGTCAAATTTGATACTGATTTTACTTTTAAGGTATCCGTTGGTGCCAGGTACCCTCTATTCGTTACTATTACATTACAGCAACCTCCTTAACTAATAAAAAGCAAAGAATACAAGAACTCAAGCTCTAACAAAGAAGTCAAAGAAAGAAGATAAGCTTGTAGTAAATGCAGTGTTTTGTTGACTCGAACCTACAGCCTTTAGTCTAAAAAAGTTTTGATTGAACATTTACGGAAGTGATGTCTCGGCTACTTATGAATTATCTATTTCACATTGTTATTATCTAACTAAGAGATTTCCTGTTCTTGTTATAGGGAAAAAAGCTTCCCGTTTCAAATCAAGAAAAATGGGTGCAAAATTATCCTTAAGTTAAGTAAATAAGCTTATCTATCACTAGGATTCCTGCTTCTTTGGACATAAAAAATTCCAAAAATAGGTAAGGGCCTCCCTTAAAAAAGAAAAGTCCGAATTAGGGGTAAGTAACGCAGGAACTTGCATTTTCTATTTGCTCTTTATTTACCAATATCCCTAAAGATTTCTGTACTGTTCGTAACTAGACGTAAGGTTTGACCTATACTGATTCGGATTCTACCTTTAGGTTTTTATAGAGCAACTTCTATATCTCTAAAATCTCGACTCAGTACAATAAAAACTATAAACATAAGTTAAAATTGTACTTATAATTTGATCAACTAATTTATTAATTTCTACTTCACTTCTCTTTTTTTATACTGCTAATACCTTTAAGACTCAAAACCTTGAAATATCCGAGATTAGGATTGACCCTCTCCTAATGAAAGAGCTTCCTATATTTGACTCCTCTGCTTTTGAAAAGCAGATTAAGATTAATCCACAGAGTAGCAGAAACTATAAAAAGGCACTAGCTAAAGGGATACTTCGTAAAAGAAAAACCACGGGAATTCTATACTCATATCTGCTCCTGGAAGAGTCAATTCCTTAAAAAACTTAAAGAACAAGGAGGGGTTCTCGTTAAAAACATAACTGCGTAAGACACGTTTATAGGTTTTAAATCTTTAAATCCAGGAATAGTGGTTTTAGGATTACGTTTCTTCAGACTAGGAAAGCAAGAATGAGAAAAACCTCTCCCAAGATTCCTATTTAACATTTTTTATCCTGGTGAGGCAAATTAACGAGACTCCCTTTAATGCTTTAGACTACTCTATTAAATGCTTAGATCTTAAGATTAAAAATATAGAACATTAAAACTCAAGTAGGAATACGAATACTTAGGTCCTCGTTAAGCCCCGAGACTGCCTTCAACTATGTCCTTATTGGAAATTTAAAAGAAGTTTCTATCTAAGCTATTTAAAAAAGAGTCTTACTCATTCTTCGGATTCACAATAGGATGGAGATTTTGAATTAATAAATCTATGGAGAATTAAATATAGTATTCCTAAATAAGTTAAGTACTTTTGCTCATAGGTCGGAGAGAAAGGCTCTAAAAATAAGGTATCCCTTCCATGTCAGATATGGATGCTTTTGTATCTCCTGCGAGCCCCCTTTTCTTACATAACCTATGAAAACCCAGGTACAGTATTTTATTAGTAAAAAGTTTTTTAGAGGGGTTGCCTTGCAGATTCTATACGCATGAGATTGGTACTTTAAAGTCCGATTGCATAGTACCGGGTTTGCTCTTAATAAAAGCCGCGCTTATTAAATCTTTCTTTTGCTCTAAAGCTTCCTGAGAGGGGAGAGTTCTATATCCTAGGAAAGAAACTAGCCCTTGTTTACAAATTCTGACTTTTTAGTTCTACTTCAGGAATTCCCTAGGGACGTAAACCCGAGTTAACAAATGCAAAGCAGGTTTTATATTACTATTAAGGATTTCAATTTTAGGAGATATGTGGTAGCCTTGGACTTTATTTCTTAACTTAGATATTCCTGGTTTTGTATTAGGAATTTGAATAACATAAACAGAGTCTATTTCCTAGAGTAGATTCATTCCTAGTATTTTCTAGATCTAGACTAGATAATTATAGACTCTCTGATC
Source organism: Pelargonium exstipulatum (assembly GCA_036897565.1). Lineage (NCBI taxonomy): Eukaryota > Viridiplantae > Streptophyta > Magnoliopsida > Geraniales > Geraniaceae > Pelargonium > Pelargonium exstipulatum. Next base: position 15,501 of record JAYMTG010000076.1, on the reverse strand, counting down.
TCTTAGTGGAAAGAGAATGATTCATCTTAGAGGTTAGGGATAGTAACAGTAGAATAACTCAATTAAATAAAGACCTGTAACTATGGGAACTGTACCTTTGATATCCTTAGTTGTACTAAATCGTTCCCTGTCCCGGATACTCCTAGTATTACCCTTTTTTTTGGAACTTACTTTACTCTCTAAATCGGTACTCTTGTATTCTGTTGCACGAGCCAAAGCTAGCTCATTGCAGGTACAGATTCTATATTCTCTTCTTTGTTTTTGTATTCGCATGAGATGAAGTAAAGCAAGTCATAGCAGTTGTTCTTGTAATCTATGAGCAGGCAGTTAATCCAAAGTCTTAAATGTCTTATTCCTTGCCTTGTCTTGGCTTTGGAATGTACTTAATTAGGAATAACGAGGTAAGCATTGATGGTAGAAACCAGCTAATGGAGCTCTTAACTATTTTAGCTAAGTTTTAGTAGTCCTAAGTGAGTGAAGGAGGACTTTAGAGAGGCTTATGGAACTTGTAGAGCATACAAAAGAAGTGGAGTTGAAGGCAAGTGCTGTTTGTCTGAGAATCCTTTACCCCCAGTTAGACTAGAATTCAGTTACTTGGGTTTCTCTTATATTCCATTAGAACAATTATCGGAAGAAAGCTCTCTATCTAATAGGATTTCTAGTTAGGTCTAGTTAGGAATCTCAAAACCAAGAATACAAATTCATAGTATAATTATCTGTTATCCTTTACACATAGGATCGGAAGATATCTGTACGGAAGAGTACTCTTAGACTTTAACTCCTTTGCCGGCTTATCCATTAGATCAGTTCTCTTCCTTTAGCTTTAGCAACATAATTTCCATTAAGACATTGTTAGGATTATCTCCTATTCTTGCTTTACATACTTCTTCAGAACTAGCAACTCTAATTCTCATACTCCTTTACCGGCTATACAGAACAAAGCCAAGAGAATTAATTCAGAGAGTTCCTAAACAATCGAAACTCCTAGGAATCCACTCTCAAAGAAGAATATAATCTGTATTCAGCTTCCTTTCCTTCATCTGCTTCCTTTGCTTCATTGGTTGGCAGTCCCATCCTAATCCTAACAAATCCAATAAAACAAATCCTAGGTTTCATAAGCAACAAAGCCAATCTATTTCTCTCTGTTATTCAGTTCTACTGTCCCAACTGCAAGAACAAGAGAATCTTTTTCTTTGTATTGACTCATTTGCCAGCGTAGTCATTAGATCGCTTCGCTTGCACTTGTTTCCATTAGCAAGAATTGAAAGGAATTCCTCACCTTCACTGTCAATCAAGAAAGAACTAGACCGTCATAAGGGCTGTACCGTCAACCAAGAATGCTCTCACTGGCTTAGGCTTTCGACTGCAATACAAGTACTCAACTCTATTAATTTGTTACTCTTGAAAGCTTTACCTATTAGTATTCATTTCTTTTTATTTCAGTGATTTTCTATTCTGTAACTACTTTTCTAAATACTAGATATAGTTGCACAGCACGCATAACAGAAAAAAGCAAATTAAAGCGCAGCTTATCAATAATGAATACTTACTTTAAAAAGAGAATTTATATCATTCTTTTGAACCTTAGCCATACATAGTATTGATACGTTTTACTTAGTATCTAATTATTAAGTTCCTGAGATTTACTGGGTATCCCTTTAGTATAACATACAAGAAAAGAAAATCTTAGCTAACAATGTGATATAATTATAATATAAATAGAGAACTACAATAAGTTAAGTCAAGAAAAAACATTGGGCTAGTAGTTACCGCGCAAGTTGGCATGTGAATTTTGGGTTCTCTTTTTAGTTTAGGGATTCAAAAGTAATATTAAGATGATAAAGTAAGATTTTTCGGTATAGAACTTTGTGCAAATAATACCATAACTCTTAGAGAAGGGGCACGCAGTTAGTAAGGCTTTTCAGTGAAATCTTTTACTTAAGGTCTCTTTTGACTACTAGACTTGCTCTTTTTTAACTACAAAACCGAGGATTTCCATAATCCCCTCTAGTAGAGAGTTTACCTTAAGTAAGGAGCTTCTTCTGTCTTTCTTAGCTTTATTTAATAATTTAGGTAGATTTTTTATAGGATTTTCTCCTATGCTTCTTTTTTAAGAAATTGAACTTTTATACTTGTTATAGGCTTTTTAATGGCTACAGTTCTATTTCCTAGCATTTCTTAAGTAGTTCTACTTTTTCTAGTCAAGCTTTCAAGACTTTCTTTGCTTAGTTATATAAAAAGGGGAACCCCTTAATCCTGTGCATCTATATTCAAATTCATAATAATTACTCTATAGGCTAGCCTTTGTGTATTTAATTACTTGCAACTATAAAACTTGAGTAGAATCCTTAAAAATAAATAGAAAATTAAAAGTACTTTTTCATCTTGAGAATATCCTTGATAACCCAAACCTTTTATCTCCCAGTCCTTTTCCCCAAAATTTTTGGTATTCCTTGAAGGAAAGCTGCTGATAGGACAGAGTTATACTTTGAGTACCTTATCCGGTTATTATATGGTGCACCTTTAAAAGGCAGTGACATTTTATTAATTACTTTATTCCTATTGCAAAATTTAGAAATTGGTCGATGTCACGAAAATAAAAGGGAAGTCGTATACTTCTATCTTTCCGGTAAACTCTCGTTATCCTAAGCCTTAAATCTCTCTACAAAAGTGTCCAGATAACTTTTCTTACTAAGTACCTCTATGCTACCTCTGCCGGAATTTCGATTCCTAAAAAAATGAGACTAGAAAAAGAAAGCCATAATATTGAATTCTATACGAAGGTGAAATCCTTACAAGCCTACCCCTACCTAACTATTGCTGCTTAATACAAAAAACTGCAGTAAGGTAGATAAAATGTTAGAGTACTGGAAAAGGCACTAAACACTCAATTATTGTGAAAGCGCATCAACTTACACTTCAAGGGGTTTCTCAATTACTATCAATAACTCTCTCTTTACGACATTGCTCCAGCAACTAAATTCAAAACTTCCTTAACTTGATAAAAGAAAGAAATTAACCGCAAGCTTTCCTGAAATTTTCTATAATAGACAAGAAACAAAAACTCTTTTCAAGTAAAGATATAGAAAGAGAGACTACTTCATTTAAAAGTTAAGTTGGATTCATCAAGATCCTATTCTAAGTGTCATGATTTGTCTACAAAAAGAAGTAATTTCATATTTAATAATAGAGAAAACCCTTAAAATATCTATGTAATACCAGACCTAATGGAGCTTGAAAGTAGACTTTGCAATTCTACTGAGGTAATATAGTTTGAATATACCATACTGGAATTCATTGGTTTAACAGATAACAGATATAGAAAAAAGCATAAGAATATGTCCCTTTCCCTATGTTACTCGATGAGAAAAGAGATTCTTCTTTTGATCGAGTCACGATGTTTCTAAACTAAGGTTAATACTTTTCTTATTTGTACGGAGATAATTAAAACCTTGATTTATTGTAAAAGGCTTACCAAAAAATTCTATTTCATTTATATAATGAATCTAACTAAAATTCTCCCGGAAGGTCTGAAAGCAAAAGATATTAAATAGAAGGAAGTCATACCTAAAATAAAAGAGAATTCCCTGGTTCAAATGTCAAATGCCTGGGCTTTTTATAGTTAGGAATTGTTAGGCGGTTCCATTATATGCTATAAGTTATAAAAAAAGTCTAATTTCCTCCTTTTTTTGCCTTGATAAACCCATAATACTCTGTAAAATACGCACGCAAACGACTCAAAATAAATAGATAAGATTAGGAGTTTTCGTTAAGCTAAATCAAGATCAAGGCGACTCCAATGCTTTACTTATCTAGCTAGCAATTATACACGAGTAGAAGACAAAAAAATTAATATGTATAGTTAACTAACTGGTTATACTCCCCACAGTAATGATGATTCTTACTTAATAGGAGGACCTCCCTTTTTGGGAATGCATCAAACCTTTATCCGTATCTGCCCTATTCCCTTACATTATGAATCTTTCTACTCCTCGTAGATTTTTTTACGAATATTCCTTAGTTTCTCTTTCGAGCCCTTGACCTCCTTTATATTGACGGCTTGACTTTTATCTAGTATTTCAAGCTAAAAGACATTACTCACTCGTATTTCCTTCTTTTAAGAAAATTCTAAAATACTTATCTTATAAGACTTAAGCTAGAGATAGTAAAAGTACAAAGTACCCTTTCGGACACTCTTTAAGAAGAATTCCTCAGGTGCTCCGTAGTTACTGACAGGGGAGGTAAGCTTGCTTAATACTACATACATTAATCTCTATTACCGCCTTAATACGAGGAAGTCCTCATAGCTATAAACCCCCCAAAACCAAATTGTGGGCTTGAATTGAATGAGTACTTTCTGGGTCCAGCTTTTTAATACCGAAGTTAGAAAGGCAACCCAAAACTTACTTTACAAAAATTTCATTCATAGGATTCTGAACTTAACTCAGAAAAGGGCATTTTATGGGATTCGAACCTAAGGCTTCACTCAGATGAAGTGCGCAGTGTGCCGTAAAATTCTAGGTCTCAACTTTCTTGGGAGTTTCTATCTAAATCAGTATAGTTTTGACTTGCTTTCAGGAGGGTGAGATAAAGGGTTCTTTATTTCATAACTGGGCAATAGCTTCGATAACGTATTCCTCTACTTAAGTGAATTTTCAATTCTAAATTTCTACTAAATCTGAAGCACAAATTAGACTTTGTATGGAGTTTTATAATCTCAGGGTCTCCTTAGATGAAGCTCTTTATTTAAAATGACTTTTTTAAAGCATCGAAATGCAATGATTCTTCATAATAAATACCAGGCGCTGTCTTGTATAAATTATGCAGTACAATTACAACATTAAAAGACAATCATACTAAAGCTAAAGACTCTAAAAGGAAAATTAGAATTTTGTAACCGAAAAAACTCTTTATACTTCCGGGCCTACCCCGAGTTATTGATCTATATCAACTAAAAATTTATATCAAGTAGAGATAATTTCAACTTTCTACTTATGCACGGGCCCATTAAGATTTTGGTGTAGCTCAGCATACTGAAATTTTTAAAGTGCATATACTCTACCTCTACAAACGCGTCGACTCGTAAAAAAAGACTTAAAATAACAATACGCAATTAGCGTAGCAAAAGGTCCCTAGTTAGAAGTTTGTCTGCCAATCAACTGCACAAAAATGCCTCCCTTAGAAATGAGAAGATATATTATTCCACAAATCTAGATAGAGTATACTATACAAATCGGCAAAAGATTTCCTTAAGGCTTATATAAAAAAACAAGTTTTATACTATTTACTTCTTATTGTAACCTGTTTTTCATCGCCTTTTTTAAAGTATAAAAGAGGGAGCGGCCTTACTAATTATTTTAAGCGTAGTTATATAAATTACTTCTATGGTTGGTTATTCTTTTTGAACAAGGGTTAAGTTTTAGAGGTCCCCTAAATATATTGGCCCTTCTCGTGATTTATAACACATTTCTAGATACCTTTATACGATTTTCCACAGTTTTATAAAAAGAATAAGTTTTATTGTTTGTTGCTTGCTTTATTTTACCCCAAAAACCCCTTGAAACTTAGGGGGCATCTAAATCTAATTACTAAATTGCCGGAGTCCTTTTTTGGCCCGGCATTGTACTTTTTTAGGATTGAATTTTTTGATAGGTATTTTATTTTGAGTCAAAAGATTGCGGGGTATCTAAATTTGGACTTCAAAGCTACGTAGGGAATCCAAGAAAGCGCAAAATATATCCTAACAGAAAATGAAAGGGTGCTGGGTACGCTTCCTTAGTATTGCGCAAAAAGTCAATTTATATCCGGAAGGCTGGTATAAAGCTTAGATGAAAATGGGTATAAATACCTGGTTATTGCGGAATAAAAGATTCTAAGTAAGGGAGACGCAGAGGAATCTTTATAATAGAAACTTTAGAATGCAGCTCCACTAGGAAATGGGTACAATAAATATCAGATAGTAATCTAGGAATTTTGATAAGGACTTCTAATTTGCGGGGATTAACCTACTTTTTGGAAAACTTCTTCTTTAGCATAGTTATGCAGGACTTCTTTTTTAAGTGGTGTAAAAAATAAGACCAAAACTAGATTCTACGCAAATTTTAGTATATCTACTATATGAAATGTGTTACGAATTTTCTTACTTAAGCCTAGTTAGGAATAGCCCCAATCAAAAAAAATATGAACTGGGAAAGCTCTTTTAAATAAAGAATAACATAAGACCCCTACTAGACTTTAGCCTACTAAACTATGGGGTCTCTTCTTCTTTTCTACCATTAAAGTCTTTTGCCACCTGGCAGGAGTACCCTTGTAGTATAGACAGGATTTTCCTGTTTTACATTTGAGGCCTTTTTCGCAAAACTTAAAGCTTTTATAATCACTTAGATATATTGATCTCAAGATAAGTTACAGTTTAGGAAAAGACTCTATAAAAGTGAATATCTGACCTCTTCTTCTGCCGGTTTTGGTTACATAAAGGGGAACTCCAATAACCGACCCTGGAAGGGCACTGAAATAACAAAGACCTTTAACAGAAGTCTATCAGATGGGAGGGTCAAAAAATAGAATCGAGGAAACTATCGATATAGAGCACGTGAATTGGCAAGGATTCTTTTGATATTACACTTTTACTATTAATTATACAAAATTTTAAAGGAATTAAAGCGTCCCTATTAAGTATATTTAACAAGAGCACAGCAAACCTTTAGAGTTCTATCTTATAAAAACTGCCTAGCATTTTAAGTTAGTTAATGTAATAGATTGTGCTCAATTCAGCTTCCCTTACTACTGTTGTTTTGATTACAAATAGATAGATCCGAAAACCCGTTAAGGAGTTCCGTCTATTGTTTATGAGGCGCCTAAAGAGTTTCTCTCCTCGTTCCTCATTAGGATCCAGTAATAAGAACGATATAGCTAAAATTCCGTGTTCCATATAAAGGAAATTTTCTACTAAGATTTTGATTTCCTTGTAGATTTAGAATATTTTAAGAGGTTACTCTACTCTTATCAAGGATTTTCCGTGTTTGTATCGTAACTTTTAGCCCTAATTCTTAAGGGTTCTTTCTATTTTATTTTACAAAAAGGGTAGTATTGGTTGCTCACACAAGCTGAGGTTTTTACTATGTTTGCGGAGTACATTTACCGGTGTTCCTCCTATATAAGGACTCCTATGACCTAAAGAAGAATTGAACTTATTTTAGTATAAAGATTCAAGAAAAATCGCTAATAGTTAAAGTCCGGTTTTATTATTTTCTATAACTTGGATAGGTGCTTCAGGACGGCTCTACTCGAGGCAATCTAAGGCCTTTCTAGAAGCTTTGCAATAGACACCTTGTATTTCAGAATAATTAATTAAGTGAAGCAGTCAATTCTGTAGTAAATGGGATATAAGATTCCTGTCACTAATGCTATGCAGAGTAAATGTATATACTGGAGTGCGTGGGAACTTCGGAGTTTCCCTTCAATAGAATTTTTTGTACCCAAGAGTTGACTTAGTTAGAGTGTCTTTGCTCGCTTATCAACTTATAAAAAATTTTTAGCTACTAAAACTAAAAAAAGGGGCTTTTTGTCAAGGGTTTAAAAAAGACAGCCAGGATTTTCTCTTTTATAAATCTCAGGAAAAACAGTAAGATAAAGTTCTACTTATAGGCTCACAAGGATTCTCATAACAAAGAAAGTTTATGCCTTTTTAGGTAAAATCGCAGGAGTGTAGCAAAAGTCTTTATAAAGTATCGGAATAATAAGGAATATGTAGGATCCACTTTAGTCGAACTGAAATTAAGGCTTAACTTCGGGGTCAAGGACCTCCTTTATTATAGCTATGTTGTGGGCTGTACCCCTATTAAATATCTAAAGTCTGTTCTTTATAGGAACCTTGAATGCAAAAACTTGATACCAAGAATTAACCCGTTGGAGCCCCCCTCAAGGAAAAGAAAATTTGAGGCTTTTTCTATTTCCGTTCCAGATAGGGATTTTTAAAGTACGAATGCCTTCCCTTCCTATACTCCTATAACAAACACTAACTACAATAACTAATAGAACTAAGATACGTATACAAACTAAGACAAGACTAGAGATATAGAACATTAAGACATATACTAGCTATAAATAAGAAGACTAAGACAAAAATACAAATACATAGACTACAAGAAGAAGAAGGCAGGGGAATACATTAGCTAAAGGCTGCAATAAGAATAAGAAACCTACAACTCCTAATCCCGATAAAGACTAAGAAGAAGAGTATAACCTAGAACTAATAGACAAAAGAAAATAATACAACTACTATCTATTATATCTCTCTTACACCCCTATTCCGTTACTACTTAAACTACTTAAGAATAATATACCTAATAGCTATGAAAGGAAAGTCAAGAGCAAGTAAGTCAAAGTCTTAGAATCCTGCAATGAATGTCTGCTGGTTTCTGTTAGAACAATTACTCCTAGGAATTCTCGGGGAACTCTAAGGAATCCTTTAGTTACAGCACTTTATTTTATTGAGTTCTTCTACAGTTACTGACCCTTACAGGAATAAGATTAGGAATTCTCTTTCCTAAAATAGTTAAAGTGACTTATTATACAGGATACTGGTACTTCTAATATTCTGAATGATGACTCTCTAAACCAATAGTTACAGGAACTTCCTTTTATAAGTTAGTTAAAAGAGTAAAAGACATAGAAGTTCAGACCTAGAAAGCATTCAAATTCCTTATGTTTTTGTTTTTTATACGTAAAATATTAAAATAGAAAGACATTAGTTTAGTTTTTTACAAGATAGAAAGCTTTCAAAGGATTTCTAGCTATTGAGATACAGAATAAAGCTATTAAGAAGATAGGTATTGTTTAGGAGATTTAAAAGAGTATGGAACCAGTGTGTGCTATAAGGTAAGTACTAGCATATATATCCCAAGGGAAGTCCATTAACAAAGAGATATCTTACTAGTTAAATAGTTAGAATAAGGTTTCCTTTTCTCGTTCTAGTTACAGCAGAGAACAACGAAATTTTCAGTGAGTACAATAGTATGTAGAAGGAAAGCTTTTTCTTACTGAGCTGGTTGGTTAAGTAGTCGGTCTCACAAATAGATAAAAAAGAAAGACTAAAGCCAGTTAGCTACTAAAAAAGGAATTCCTCTTAGGGCTTTTTTCTATAGAATCTTATTTGAGGTTGGTCTATTTAGGAAGTTGTAGTGCATAGTATAGAGGAGTTTTCTAATCAATCTTTCTTGACTGGTTAGGGAAATTGTAATTACAGGTTTTCCAGTCTTAACCTTTATTTAGGCAAACCTTAGTAGTAGACTGTAAAAAAGCTTACCTTGCAGTCAAATAAGGAGACTTTTAAGGCTGCTATTAGACACAGGTTCAAGTCGAATCCTATACACTATAAAGACAGTAAAGAAGACAACGAAAGCCTCTTTAGTTGTATACATTATAAGGTTCGGGGTTAGACTCCCAGAAATATTTTTTCCTTAACTTAAAACTACAAATCCATACTTTTCTCTAACTCGAAAAAGAAAAAAAGGAGAAAAATGACTTATAATTAGTATGGACTCCTGCTCGATTTGTGATGGAAGTAGGTAGATTGGGAAGACTTCACCTTAGGTGTCTCCTATGACTTTACTTCTCTATTGATTTACCGAGTCCTTGGATACTAAAACAAGTAGAACATGAAACCTTATTATTAATTCCTTTGTCTTGACTCATTAGAAGTTATTCCTTATACCATACCCCAGCTACTTCTAACTTTATCCCTTAGAACTAGATTCTCTACCATAACTATCTTAGTCTTTATAAGACTCCTAAATATACAGTGGAACTCCCTCCTCTTAGGAATTTCTTTAACATAGCACAAAGTCTCAGTTATTGCCTTAAAAGTGAACCCCTCTTCCGTAAAAATATCCTGAATATATATATTTTGTACTAGAAACCCTTTTCTATCTTGTAAAACCTAAACTCTTATACTCTTCGTGATAACTGTAGCTGTAATGTTACCCTGTTTCTTATTAAGCCTACTACCTAGAGCCCCTTGCTAAACTTCTCTTCTTAACCGCTAGACCTTTCTATAGACCAAGAACTTCCTTTAGAGCCCTCGCATCTATACCTACCTTCCTATTAGCAATTCCCCTTACTAGAGTTACTAGAGAATGTTGCTTAATCCCGAATTTTCCATTAAGGACATAAGACATAATAAGTTTTAGTAAGCGACCCCCTTTAATTTCTTAAATAGCTATAGAATAAGATAATAAATAACAATTGCCTTTTTTATTACCTGACCAGGATCCTAATATATCCGGGCTTGTTAAGCCAAAACTATAGTCTTTTTTATTTCCCATATATAATAGAAATTTAGAAATCCCTCGATATTGGAATCGATTAATCTAAAAACTTTATAATAATTCCACCAGCAATCTAGTATTCTACTTATTCCAGTTTTTCAAGTCAGTAACTCTTAGAATATGAAACCTGTTAAATCTTACACATGGAGGTTTCAGATCCTTTTAAAATAAGCCTAGTAAAGAGCTAAATTCAAATAAAATTTCTAATGAAAAGAAGGAGCTAGCCCCGAGTTCACTAAGGCCAGGTATTCCTAAAGGACTCATTCTAATACAAAAGGACATAACATCAATTAGTAATTATAAAGGTTAATAAAGTTCTGCTGCCCTCGATTCCTACAAAAAGAAATGCTTATAGCTGGTAGGTGGTCTCTTTTGTAAATTAAATTAATTAAAGAACTTTTATCTTAATACCAGAAATTTTTTTGTTAAAGCGTAGCAACTCTATTTTGCCGGGCTGTATTACCTTTTGATTAATTAACTTCTTAATAATTAGAGATTTCCTTTTTCATTTGGTTATAAAGGTCGCTAGTCTTGACTTGAATTCTTTAGCATTGTGGAGGGCCCTTTTAACGAAAATTTATAGGGACCCCTTTTTTTATACTGGATTTTTAACGAATTAACCGATTGTAGCGTCTTTCCCGGCTTCCAAAAGAGTGAGGCTAAAGGTCATCTTAAATTACTTAATACTAGATTCTATCCATCAAATTTGCAAGCAGGTCTACCAAAATTGATTCTAAAAAAGATACATAAGTAAATCCTGGAAGCAGAGCTAGCACTAAACTCCAAATCTTCGTGCACTCTTTGGTTACTCAGCGATCTAGGAATTTTGGCACGAGCTCTACCTTAGCTAGTATAGTTACTAAAACAAAGCGAGGAGGGCGTCCTCTATCTACTTAAAAATATTCTCACTCTACTTTTTTAAACCTATCTGGTATCTTTCTACTCTCAAAAATAACTTAGAGTTAATCAAACTGTTAGCTAACTAGTAGAAAAAAAGTTTTCCTTGTCTCAATTAGGTGTTAATCCATTAGACAGAGAGTACTTCATTCCTAAATAAAAGAATTTTGTTGTTCTGAAGTTAAACTAGTCTGTTACCGGATAAGTATGTGTATAAGTCTAAAAAGGGCGCTCTAGAGGACACTTCTCGAAGAAAAAAAAATATTAAATTAACTTCTAAATAAAGACTGCTTTTGAAAGCTAATCTCATAAAAAGTCTTATTAGAGAGGAAAACTTCAAAAGGTAGACTCAAGAGGGAATTTACATCTCTTTTTACACAAATTTTTTGGTTAAATATCCCGGAGTCCTTTAATTAAAATTATTATACATTAAGGGCCGGTATATTGTAAAACCAGCTTTTAAGAAGTTCGAACACCTTAGTAGGAGTAGGGCTCTATTTCAGAATATATATAAAGGGAATACTTACGAAGTCTATGAAAAAGAAAGGTTACCCGCCAGTTTTTAGTAAAATTACCATAAATATAATTAGAGAAACTTTCGCTTGTCAGCAGCAGAACTAGAGGATAACCTTTTTTGTAAATTATAAAAAGGTGTCAGCTCTACGCTTTATAAGACAATATCTCCGAAACGAAAAGGAGGCTTATCTTGTCAATTCTATAAATCTTTATTTGACCATATCCCTTAGAATAACCAAAAAAACTCCTATTAAACAAAGCATATCTAATTTCTTAAACCAGGTATGACGAGTACTTTATGGAAACAAGCTCCTAGTATAATAGTTTTGAGGAAAAGCAAAGGAATTCTCAATACTAGTACCCTAACCCAGACAGCCTAATTTAAAAGGGGTTTCTTTCGAGAACATTAATTAAATACCAGTTGAGGAAAATCTTAAGTAACAACCAGAGATCCAAAAAAAAGTTACAATAAAAAAAGGGTAAGGCAGTACTTGATAGAGTGTCGTTTCTTGAAAACACCCATTCATTAAATTTACAGGAATGCTCTAAGTATTTTCTCTAAAGCGGAATCGCTTAATTCGAATATGAGTATACTTAATCTATGCCACAGACTCGGTACCTCCTAGACCTTCCGCGCCTTGAAATAAAAAATTGACAAGTATTTAATACATAAGGAAAAATGCATTTCGTCTATTTAGTTCTTCCCTTAATAAATCTGGCCAAGGCGCCTCCTCAGTTACTAAGGAATTCCCTGCTTTGTATTTCCTATATAGCGCATACTTGCCCTCAAAGAAGTTATAGAATTTGTAATTGCTTAAAAAGAAAATTAATACAAGGTCTCATAAAAGATTGAGTCTTCTTGTAGCTAATATGGTATTACTCTTCTAGATATCCCCACCAAAAATAAAAGCACCAGAGGAAACCCTTATAGCCGGACCAACTTCATATGGACACTGACTTATTTTTCATTCATAGCTATCTCTATCTTACTTATTTGTACTACCTCTTTTCTGCAGCCCTCTTTCACATAACTTATTTATCTGCTATTTCCGAGATTTAGAGACTTATACTTATAAACTAAAATTGACTTGTTTACTTAATTTTAATTACCTTATCCTGTAGACTCAAAACTTGTTTCTTACTCATGCCTATACTCTTCTTCTTCTTCATACCTCTTTTCTTGTCCCAGCTTTTCTTAGTCTTCTGAGCCCGCCTCCACATTAATACCTATAACATGAATACCGAGAACTTTCCCCAGCACCTTTTAGAATTCATTACTATTACTTATTAATCCGGAAATGAGGAAAAAAGCTCCGATTAAAGAACTCCCTTTTGCTATATTATAGAATTAATTGACTTCCAAAATACCTACTCATTACCTAAAGCCCTTTTAAATAAAAATCCAGGCGCTCAGCCTGAAAAAAGGATACCCCTCGCGTACACTTACCTGTTACCTTAACCCGACTTCGAGAAATGCTAAAGAAAAGGAAATACCCCAAAAGAGGAAACTGACCTATCCCTTAGTTCTATCTTTACTGGAAACCGCTCAACTCTAGCTTTAGAACTTTAATAGGAAACCTAAAAAACAAAGGCCAGTCAAGCTAAAGCTTGCCTTCAGTTTTTCTTTCTCAAAGCACCTTTTAACGGCACAAAGAAACTCACTTACTGGAACTCGGTAATACACTGATCTCTTACAGAGGAGCACCTCACATAGAGTCTTGTTCTTCTAATTGTATTATATGCTAGAGCTTATTAAGTTCAGGGGATAGCCCTCTTGTTCTTGTTACTGCTACAGAGAGGAAAGGAGGAAAGCTTGCTTGATAAGTACACAAGCTATGCATACTCCTAGACTGACTCTGAGTCCTACTTGCTTTCATACTATAAATCTTAATACCTATAACTTGACCTCTCTCTTCCTCATACCCAACTCTTACTCTGTATCATAGATATATTCTCTTGCGTGTTAAATCCCTCCTTGCAGGAACTCCTTAAACTGGAATACATTTTTTCTGTTTCATATTCCTTTACCAGCTATCTAGACGAAAGACCTTTCTGGTTGACTGGCTCTGGGTTTGAGTTCATGATTTTCCTTTACTTGTTCTTAATAGTTGTTATAGGATTTGTAAGGTGTATTCCTATTGTTCTCTGCAGTAACTGCTTTAGGGAGGTTGGAGCCCTAAAAGTGGAAGGGTAAGTTCTTGTTAAATTACAAATTGAATAAGCAGAGATACCTAGGTTCAAATACCGATCTACTGTAGTTTCAGAGAAGGAACTCTTGGGCTTAGCTTTATTTAGTCTTTCTTATATTAATCCCTAAAAAAAGACTCCTTTATTATCTCAAGCGAGTCTTACGTAATTTCTTGGAATAGTAAACACTTGTAAGCTAAAACTTTGCTCTCAGATATTCGAGTGCTTGCTTAGTTACAGAAAATGAAGTCAATAAGTTTTATTAGAAAAAGACTCAATCCTAGTAAATCCATTTAGAATTGCTATCCTTCGAGGCCTTTAAGCGCTCCCTTCAAAATGAAATTGAAGGACCTTTAACTAAACTAATAAGTAATAAATCAGACTTAGCTCGAGAAATCCGGGCATAAATTTAGGGAAACTGAAAATAAATTCTTAAAAAGCTAGAACAAAAATTAGGATTTGACAACTTTCGAGCTTATATATATATATATTTTTTATAAATATAATGTAGTGTAACGTCAATTGCCTAGCTTGAGAAACAAAGTAAGAATCTCTGTACAAGTAATACCTACGCGAGTTTAAACCAGTAATGAAATATTCATGAACTTTTATCAAAATAGATATGTTAGACCTTAGACCACTACTTTTAGTGTGCAATTAATAGGATTTTTAAGTAACTACTAACCTTATAGACACGAAAACTCTTACGCATCCCTAGACGGTTATGGGTATCATAATGTTAATTATGCAAAAATCCTTAGAAAATTCCATTTCAAATTGAAGATTTCGAAAAGGCAAAAGCATACCACTTAGATATAGAACTAATTAGACTGTTCTACGGCCCTCTCTCAGGACTTCTAGTCAAAATGCTGGGACTCCTTATGGTTCTGGGTTAAGGAGTAGCTATAAAGTATAAGTAAAATAGATTTTATTTTTAGATAACCCCGTTTTTTAGTGCCAAGAACCCTCGAATCAAAGGATTAAGGAGGGCTCTTCTTAGATCAGAATTGTTTTTGCTGAAAACGCTTAAAACTTGATTTTAATCACAGGATATGTCTTGACAATGTAAATCTTACAAGGGAAATCTTAGAATATAGGAATTAAGGACCCTTTCAGCATTTATCGATTTGAACCCTTGACATACTTGGAAATTAACAAGCGTTTTAGCTTTTTGTTCACTAGAGTCTTTAAAGAGGCCTTTAACAGCGTGCAATGACAAACTTTTCTTAACCAGAGACACAAGGAATATCTATCTAAGCGATTTCCTTCAAGCGCTTTGCAAGTCTTTTTTGTTATATGAAGTCTTTTATAAATTATAGTAAGTTTGGGTAACTCCCGCGGTGTTAATAGACAAAAAACTATGTATAAATGCTTTTTAGCCAACTATAATAAGCATACCTTTGGCCCTGCCTTGTTCTAAAAACAAAGTCTCTCAAAAGAAAGCCGTTACGACTTATTTCAAGTAAAGTAACCCATACAATGCTCAAGGAGCTCTATTACTGTTTTTAATAACTAGGAAGCTTCTTGAATATCTAAAGCAGCTGAAACTAGGAGTTCCCTTACCTTTTTTAGT
>JAYMTG010000075.1:0-28185 GCA_036897565.1 Pelargonium exstipulatum | reverse complement strand
TAATGGCTGGTCTTCAGATTATTGCTGAGATTTTATTTGATTCAATGGCTTTCTACATCCTGTGTCTGAGTCTGAGGCATATATTTTTTTTTTTTACTTTCTAAATTTTGAAGATAGGGTTGGATGGTAATTGTCTGAATTAGACTTCAGTTGGTGAATAGAATTTAAGTCCAATGGCTGCAGCGAAAAAAGGTGTGATTGGTCTTGTGAAACAAGTGCATTTGAAGAGATTGATGGATGGACGCTTCCGCAACCAGCGCTTCCGCCGTAAACCTATGGATTGGCAGCCGCCAGATCGTGAACTTATAAAATACATAGTTAACCTCGATCTGTTCGAGCATATTTACATAGAACCCTTTCTTTTGCCCAGAGACCCATGTTATGATGATATGTTATCCAAAACCACATGTTATGTCCTTCCTTGCCAGGGTGATAATATTTATCACAATTACGATGTATATGTTCCACAACCCGGTTATGTACAGCCTTTTTGGAAGCCAAAGCTGCCGCATCCTTACTACTCTAGTTGGTTTAACCCATCTGACCTTCCATCGGTATTTTTCTCACCAAACTTGAATTTGAAATTAGGTTTATTTATTTGGGTATTAATTTCTCTACCTGACTGACCTACAGCTTCTGGCACCTCCCCGTATCATCTTCAACTTTGACGATGACTATCATATTGATATATTTGAGGGTGTTGGAAAAATCCACAAGAGGTCACCTTATGAAGAATGTTGCCTTTCCCTTCATGAAGGTAGCTATGAAGCCATTCAAGAATACAACAGCAATAAAACTCAGGTCTCTCTTTGAAACTAATTATTATGCTTTTTTTATTCGGTAAAAGTTTAAATGTAGTTAATAAATGCTCATGTTATTGTTCCGTATCACAATATATATGAATTAGGGTCTATGGTCTTGGCTGGTTTTTATAGTTAATGGTGAATTTTCTGGCCAAAAGAAGGGATGTGATTAGAATTTAGAGTGGCCAACTTGGACCCGAACCAGCGTGCACCCGAAATCTGATTTGACCAACTTTCAGATCGGCGCAGGCAAACCCACATGAATCTGCACATTTTACACTTAAAAGAAAATTAAATTTGAGGCGATTCACGGCCCTAAAATCAAAGCCCTTTCGCGCCGGATATGGGTTAGGGTGTTAGGCTTTATCAAACCGACCGAATTGTCCACCTTTAGATATGGTTTGATTGAATTTTTGGGTGTACTCTACACCTTTGAGCCCAATCTTCTCGAAGTGAATTTGATGGTATATCCAAACTTGGTGAAAAATATTGTGGTTTTATGGAAGTGAATTTGATGGTATATCCAAACTTGGTGAAAAATATTGTGGTTTTATGGTAGAAAACACATAAAATTCATGTTTGGTTACTGAGAAAATATCAAGATAAAAATCAACTAGATTTAGCGTTAGTGGGATAGTATCTTCAACATGGAATGAACCATTCATAAATGATTGTTCAGAATTTTTCATATTATGGATGGAGGAGGTAAATTTGGTTGTGAATTCTGAAAATATGTGTTAATTCTTTGATAAGAAGTTAGTTATTATATGTATTACCAATAACATCCCTATAATATAGTAGTTAGTATTCCTTGAGTTCGTTACAACGCATTCTTATGGAGATTCAGAAGTAACTATACAATACTAATTTCTTCTTAATTATTCTCAAAATAGAAATAAGGACATTCGTTTTGAGACAAAGAGAGCAATATTTATAAAAATGATTCAATCAACTAATGACACAATTTACCCAAAAATATATTTAAATTTAATATTATACTTCATCAATCATCAACTACCTGGTCATCACATTGGGTCACATAGAATGCCATGTCATAAAAAAAATTCATACCTGCAGAATTGATGGAGATGACTGATATTCCTCAATTGTGGTTAAAAAAACTCACTTTGAAAAGCTGATTTACTATTGTGGTAGTTTAGTTAATATTCTGATATTGGCTTAATGCATATATTCATGTAAAAATGTAGCATGAACACCTTTATTTGGACCACGTTTTGAGGGGATCATTTCAGTCCGTTGCTGGATATAATTTCTTCCATTTAGTTTTCAAGGCAAGCGAGGGACTCTTGGATGAATCAGAAACATACGAAGCCATAGTTTTCGGCCTGGAAATGAGATGGCCATCAAGGAAATTGGTGTTGTTCAGGAAGTACGACGGCTCCAAGAATCTTCCGACTCCCATGAAGAGTGTTGTTGGAGAGATTTGCGAGTGTGCATTGCCCTCGGCTGATCCTATGATCACTTATGCTGGTTGTTTTGCTGTTGCAGAGTATAACAAGAAGGTAATGCTTTCTTGTCGTAATTTAAGATGCATTCATTCTAATATTGAATTTGAGAGTTTGATCATTTAAGTGACACGTATTCTTCATACAATGTAGTATAAAATGCTTCGGTTTAAACGAGTAGTTAGGGCAACCACTCAAGTGATTAGTGCAACCAGTGCAGTGACTCGTGTATACAAGATTGTGCGATTAGAGTTTGAGGCTGTGCCCCTAAAGTCTGGAAAACGGAAATCGTATGAAGCAATTCTTTTAGTGCATGAGCACGACAATTCGGAAAAGATGGAATTGGTAATTATGAGTCACGCTAGCCAGATCTAATCTTGTAGAATGAGAGGTGGTTTTTTCTTTGCTTCTACTACACTTATTTTTTCTTGTCTCATGAACTAACATACTTATTATGTTTATAACCTTATGGTGCAAGTATTCATTATTTGGAGTTTTGCCCACCCAAGGAAATGAGTTGAGAATTGGGTTGTGTGACTGTAGCAGAGGTATGGTCAGAATCCATGCCCATCCATTGCTGTGTGCACTGAGAATTGAACTTTCTTGTGGCCTGTTTTGGAACTTACTGCATTTATGATATTCAAATATAAACACAACCCAATTAGGCACCCATGTAAATTATATTGGATCTTTCTTAGGCCCACTACGTTTAATGGGCTTTTGAATGATATGAACTTGATTACACTCCGAACAGAAGCTAGGCCCTACAACTATCAGTCATAATATTCTTTAAACCCAAACATATTCAAATTAGATTATAAGTACTTGTTTTCCATGTTCAAATTGAAAAGTGGTATGAATAGATGTTTGGCTAATTGATAGGTAAAGTTTTCGACCAACAGAAATCTGAGAAGTTGTATAATGAACAAACCATAATTCCCTAAATGCCTCAGATGAAATCAGGAGTCAGCACCATGTGGATGTTGTCACTGTAGTGTTTTTTATCCACCCGAAAGTAGATTGGTTCTGGGTCCAAATTACGGTAAGCGAGAACGTTTTTGTGTGGTTGCCACTCTGGGTGAAAATAGTATCGGTATCCCATCTTGTTGCGGATGGCTCTCCTATAAGGGGTATGTCTCCCTGAAAAAGAGAAATAAAAGTCATTGTTATTTGATGTTACGACTCAAATAAAATTGTGAAATTCTAAAATAAATAAAATTGTGAAATTTTAAAATAAAATACCCATACCCAGTGGATCCTTCTTGAGGTCGAGAATGGGATACCACGCCCCAAACTCCCAGATGCCTAGAGGGCCGTAGAAGGAATACTCACTGAAAGCGACCCTGCAAAATCCACTTTCACCCCAATCTGTGGGTCTATGCCAATGCCCACCAACAGCATGAAGTGTGAAATTAGCTTCTTCTCCAATTTGTTATCTGCATAGATATCATCGCAAGGCGATCTCATAATGCCCTGTAACAATGTCACAAAATAGTATCTCATAATGCATTGTAACAAAATAATAGGAAAAAAATTATAAAAGTCTAATTTCATTTGAAATTTAATAAAGTAAAATCTTAAATATTATTACCCCTTTGTAACTCAGAATATCCTCCTTGCAGTATCTCACCACCACACCTACTGGGTGTTGTTCTAACACCATCAGTATCTCTGACCAGACAAAGGGTTTTGTCTGGCGGTACCCACAAATCTTGAAAACCTGCATTATACATTAAAAGAAGTAAATAAGCCCAAAAAATTTTGGAAGTCGCTGCCAATATGTTTATGACAATTCATTTTAAAGTTTGAATCCAATTACTAACTCGACTCTTACAAATTTATTGGATAGGCATAAGAAAAATTTGACGTGGTTTCATGTTTTCATTATATAACTTAGCCTCAACAAAAAGAATTTGTTTGACTCATTGTTTAACCTAAAAAAATAATGAAAAAGATAATAATATGATTTTAATTGTCATATTTTATAAAAAGAAAAATTGCACATTTTAAATGTATATGCATGTAGACAAGAAAAACAAACAAATATGTATACTAATCCAACTTGCTCTCAGAATTTATACTTTATCCGTCTCAAAATGAGTGTCATGTCTCTGTTTTTGGCAAAAGTTAAAAATTATCAGATAATTTAGTATATTTCCAATATTACCCTCACTTTCTCACCTACACCAGTTGTGCAAATTTGTTCATATGCATAAGTGATAAAGGGTAATATGAGATAAACAATAATATAATAACTTAAAAAATAGAAACAAGATAGTCAATTTGGAACAAAAGTTTTAGACAAATAAGACACTCATTTTGAGAAGGGGAGTACGATATTTCTTGAATCCAATTTCAGAGCTCTATTTTATATAGGGTGTTAAGTGTTAACCATTTTAGTTCAAAAGTTCAAAAGGTTAAGGTTAATTTTCTGATGACGTGACAATTTAACGATTTCAGTTAGTTACAGACATTATAATTCAAAAGAAATGATAAATAAAATAAAAAATTGCCCTTAGATTATAAAACCAAAATTAAACCCGTCCCTACCTCAAATTTTTCAGTGGCTTCCCACTTCGGTAAACCAACTTTCCCGGTGTACGGAATGTCACTCTCAAACATAAGCCCATGGATCATGGCAAATTTGAGGCAAGTCTCTGCGCTGGAGCCGACCTTCCTTTTCCAGATAACCTTGTTGATCATGTCTTGACACGCAAATCTAATGGGCTGGCCACCGTAGACAGTTTGGTGGACGTAGCCCACCAAGTTGGCCATCTGCATCATCGTGCAAGTGTCTGCATATTTTACAATTTAATACATATGTAAGTATGAAATATGGATCATATATTATTATGATTATCAAATGAAAATTTGTTTTTATAATAAACAGTTGATTTGATTTTGTTTTAACATGAGCATGACAAGGAATAAATATGTTTGAGTTCAAAAAATTATCAAATATATTGTGTTCGGGTTGAGCCCATAAAGCACGCACGCACGCAAAACACGACATGATTAATAATTTAATAGTAAATTGATCTAAAATATAACAATACGTCAGACCATAATAGCATATTACCATTTGCAATCAAACCTCTTTATTTCTATTGTTCGTCTTTGTCAATTTATTCGTGTTGTGTCGTCAAACCTCTTTATTTTCATTGTTCATCTTTGTCAAATTTTTTTTGTGTTGGATCGTGTCGTGTTGTGTCGTGCTGAGTGTGTCAACTTCGTCCCATTCACTCTGTTTATTACTCGTGTAGTGTTTGAGTTTTGTGTTAATAATCGTGCCTTGTTTACGGTGGCAGAGTCATGAAATTGATAAGAGGGCACAATTTTTTTTCAAAAGTTATAATTCCATAACTCGGGGGCCAATCGTGGGCACCCACGGGCCAACCGCATAACTCAGGGGCTAATCGGCTCGGGCCAATATAAATGCGGGCCTTGAAAATGTTAATCCAATAATTAATTTCGCGGGCTGAGCCAATCTATCCCGCGGGCCATCAGCCTATTTAACAGGTGTACCCATTATACACCAACTACTTCATAAGAGGGTGTTTCACAGACTCTGCAACTACTGTTCCACCCAAATTATACAATCAAACCTTCAATCTCCACGAAATCCATTATTTTGTATCCAACAACAAATTTAAAAAACACCAAACGTACAAATTTACTAAACCAAACATGCAAATTTACAAAACAAAACAAACAAATTTACAAAACCAATACGTTCTCCACGAAATGTGCTTCCTTGATGCTCTGTTTCGGTGCGAAACACCATTATCGAAGAGTGAGAGAACAGAGAAGACGCGTAGTGCTCCAGAAAAAGATCTGGCGACGGCGGTGAGGCGTCGGCGGCGGGAGAAGCACAGATCTGGCGAGCTCAGCCCAGATCTGGCCACGGCGGCGGGTGCTCCGATCGTGCTCCACTGTTTAGAGCTCCTCATCGGCGACGAGCACCTCCATGGATGCTCGATCAGGTGGAGGAGCCGGCCAAGGGAGTTCTGGCGCCTGGCGGAGGAGTGGGTAGGCGGAATGGAATAGAAAGAGAGAGAGATTTGACTATGAAGAGGAAAGTGAGGGATTAAGAGTGAAGAGGAAGGTGAGGGATCTGAGAGTGAGAGTTATTTTTTAAATACCCAATTACCAAAGGCTAATAAATGGTAGCGCAATTAAGTCACTTCCCCAAAAGGTTAGGCTCAAACTGGAAACTCTGGATCATCCACAGACAGGAGACCCCTCTTATTCTAGAATATTTCTTAATGTACAAAAACAGTCTTTTAAGAGATTAAACAATCCCTTGTATGCTTCAAAAAACAATTCTGACTTGTACTAAAAATGGAGGGTTTTGACTAATATTTTTAGGCCCTTGAAAGATTTGAACTTTGAATATGATATTCGTTTTTTTTATTAGAATGTAAATACACAAGCTTGATATAGAAAAATGATTTATTTAGAGTATATAAGCAAATACAAACTAGCTTAAAAACATTGATTACAAAAATCCTCCTTGTCATACACGGGCTCGCCGCATTTCACAGCTGAGTAGCAACATACAAAATTGAAACGTAGAATACTAACTAACAAGTGGAACTCTTATTGGTTAGTGCAAAACAAGAGAAAGGTATAAAATATTCAAATAGAAGATATCATCCATGCATAGGGGTGGTATGAGCCTGCGTACTCTAATTAAGTTATCTGTTTAAATATCAAAAACTCCTGAGGGAAGCTGACCAGGACAAGATAAAGGGCCCCTTAAGGCTTGCTTCAATACTCGATGAATGCCCTTCAATGAAATTCAAGAACAAGAAGAATCAAGCTTTCTGTAAGCGACGAGTAGCCACCGAGATACCCAAGAGTCTCTACCAGAATACAGGAAATCGACTCCTTCCCTTGAATAAGAATTTTAGGCAAGAACAAATCAACTCTTTTTCTCCCTTGCAACCAAAAGGAAATTTCCTTAGATTCCCGTTCGTTCTAAGGGAAAGAGGAAAACCAAAGAAGCTTACACCTAGACTTGTTTTTACAAGAAACCCATGACTTGATGATTCCATGAACCTGTGCTTTATCACTCGAAAAAGTTAAGAAAGGAGGCAAATTAATTAAAAATAGAGCAGGAGGTTATTGACCGGTTTTTGTATACCAGACACGACCAGTAATGAAGACTATGAAAACTCATTTTAGAAGACCTGGATTTATAAGAAATAAAGTATCATGCGGATCATGATATAAGCACCTTGCACCTACAGTGTCAGGTAATAAAAGGATTAAGTAGTACTTTAAATTCATAAATACTTATGGATCCGCTGATATTTTAGATAAGGAGTCCTTGAATCCTCAACGAGTGAGCGTTTTCGCATAGAACCTAATAATAGGAATAACCAAAAATACAAGAAAAGGACTTTTAAGCGCGCTCTATATATCTAAGACGAGTAAATTCCCTATTGGTTTGCCATACAAAATAAAAAATAAAAAAAAAAGGAGACCCTAAGGAAAAGTCAAAAAATAATATTTATCTAATCAGAAACAGAAGTAAACACCTAATTCACAAGGACAAGAATTCAATTCTTAAAGTTAAAGGAAAAGAGAAGCTAAATTATCCAGTATATTAGCATCAGTCAGAGACTCAATTAGCATTCTGAGGATGTATCCTATATTCTATATTAAGGGATAGCTTTTTTTAGTCATAGCATTCAGTAAAACCGTAAGAAAAACGGGGGTTAAAGTCGGATTGCGGCTACTTACTCTCATAGTATAAGAAAAAGCGGTGTATCTATGTTCTAACTTATATTTAGGCTATGTCTTAAACGGTATAAGGGAATATTTCTTAATTTTATTAGAGTCTAGCTTACAGACAAATGCAGTTTGCGACTAAGAAAACAAGGGTACAGAAAAGCCAGGACAAGGTATTAAGATTGAGAGTAGGAAACAACAGCTTTGATATACTTTTTTCGAACCCTTACTAAGAACAAAAAATTACTAAATCCCTTGATACAAGAACTGCTTTTAGAATTCTTAATTACCCGACTTAAAACTTCAACATTAAACATTAGAAATCCTATACTCTTGTCCAGCAATTCTACCCCAAAACAACGGGTAGTCTATACTTGAAAAATATTCTTTTCAGAAAAGCACGAAAAACCCTTATTTGCTAGACAAGGGTAGCATCTTGACCGTTGAGTAAAATATTAGAAGTCTACGGAAACCATATAGTATGGGTAGAAATTTCATAAAAGGGCAGTAACTTTTATTTTATAAGGTTATAGCACTAGAATTCCTGCGGGGTAGTCACTGTGATAAAACAAAACTCATAATATACGTACGTAATCCGAGGGTATACTCAAAAAAAGAGTTTTTATTTCTGGTTAGACAAGCTCAAAAATTGGCAATCTCTAGTTGTTGTGTTCCTATAAGTAAATTCGCAAAACGGATCGCAGGTTTTTATTAGGGGTACCTGCTTTCATTAGGTCTGTTACTAGCATTTGTCTTACCATTAGTCGTACTTATACGAGTCCCTGTCCGAGTTGTGTCTAATTCCCTAAATTTGAGTCTTTACTATTCAACTACTTACTGAATAGTACCCCTTGAATGAGGAGTAGAAGCCCTTTATTCCATCGCCGACATTTGTGAAATACCTCTAAGGACAAATGGTAAATTCTTCAGGAAAAGGGTTCTTCCACAAAACAAAGGAATCAGATAAGTAAGGGAGATCCTAGGATATAATATATTTTACGCAATCTTACTCTGTCTACAGAAAGGCGTCGTCGAAATAATGAAATAAGAAGTCACCATTGATATTTTACACATGTACATCTGAGATCACCCATTCTGTTAGTCCACACCTTTTCAATTACACTGTATAATATATAACTTTTTCGTTGAATAAGGGAGCTTCCCTAGATCTCGTTTAAGCAGAATACTTAAATTCATTTCGAATTTAAGTTAAATAAGGAGCGGGGCTCATTTAACAAGTAGGTCTGCTTTAGAAGCGCCACAAGGGTGTACTTATTATATCCATCAAGGGAACCGCCTAAACTAACTTACTAAAGTTTGAAGCTACTCCATTTGTTTAAGGTATTCTTTTCTTTCTATTCAGATTCAACCTATATTTGATTATAGAGAACACCACTTCTACTTACAGGCAGGAGGTTAACACGAAATCAAGTTTATTTACAATTGAGTTTCAAATGAAAAAGAAGCTTTAGGGATTGCCAGAGTTTGAATCCCCCTTCATATTAGAAAAAATCTAAAATACAGAGTCAAAACTGCTTAATTAAACTAAATACTAAGCGCATATCGAGAAAAGGAGTTCATATAATAAAGAAACCCCTTCAAAATAAACGCAGGATTTGAAGTGATTAATTATTTACAGTGTTTTCAATTTGGAATCGAAGCAGGATAACCATGTTAGGAAAATTCTCCTAGAGGGGAGTAGTAAGCTGTAGATGATTCTAGCTCTTAAGAAGACAAGTATTACAAAAAGAGGTATTAAGAAGGGTCCGAAAAGGTCTTGCTCATAAGAAAAGTTAGGTTATTAAAAGGAAGCGTGTAAGAAAAGAGTGTAGTTCTGAATAAGGTTATAGCTCTCAAGAAAGTTATCTATATATAGGAAGATAGCTGCCATCAAGAATAAGATACAGACTAAGAAGACAGTTATAGGTACAGGACAGGTCTTGGTATTCAGATTAAGCTAGGTAAAAAGATTCAGAAAGGTCTAGGTATGCAGGAAAGAATTTGGGAGGAGGTAAGCAAGATACAGAAAGAAGAGGGTTGCTTTCTCTACGTTCTACTTTTTAAATAGTATCAAGCTGCAGAGTACAAAGCTCCTAAGAGGAAGAGTGCTGCTAAGAGTAAGAAAGATAAGAAGATTAGTACAAAGACTTCTAAAACGGGTTATTAAAGACGGGAGATTCTAAAACATAGTAAATATTGACTCCAAGGGCCTTGGATGCGGCCCCTTACTTAGTACCTGAGCTCTCCGATAAATGAAAGACCTGATAATAACTTGAAAGACTGTTTGGTTTAATCTGTGTATCCCATTGTAATTTATACCTGAAATCCCTTGTGTACAGATAAGTTTATCCGTGAATCATACGCTTCCTTTAGTCAATTTAACTTAAGTAGTTAGAACGTCGCTTTCATTCATATAAAGTTGTAGGTTCGAGTGGACTCATGACATTAAGTTACTCAAAATACCGTAAACTCTTGGCGTGTAAATATATGTTTCCCAAAAGCCATTCTACTAAGAAATTCGTAGAAAGATACAACAGCCTTTAATAAGAATAAGAAAGTAAAATCCTATACACTAGCTCGTTCGAGACACTTAATCCCTAGTCTTGCTTTTTTTATGAGAGTCTGTCCTATCCTTAGTAGCAAGCCTGAGCCAGAATAAGGGCGTTGAATGAAATCACTTAGGATAGATAAGAAAAGAAAAAAGGGATACTTTTGTAATTAGATGGTAGTCTTTACCGAACTCCTAAGACAGAACAATAGGGATTTCCTATACTTTTTGCTATAGGAACCCTTTGACATTATACCCACTTGTAGGCAAGAAATGTTTCTCAAGTACATACTATGCTAGCTGAATATCAAAAAGGGTAAATTAAAAGAAGGGTTACCACAGACTTTGTCTTTGCACTCGTGTATACAATTGAATTCAACTTCTAGTGACGGGATTCGCTCATTAAGTGTCTCCGTTAAAGGTTACCTCGAGAAGTCCCTACTCATTTTTAGCAAAGATTCCCGCCTAAGTCCCGACACCCCAAATACTAGGAACGTCGGATAAGTAAAAAGAGCCCCATAAAAACTTGGTTGACTCGGCAAGCTAACGGCATTTTGTTAGTATGCTAAAGAGGCCTCGGCTCGGTATGAATAAAGTAGTAACCTTTGATCCAGAGGTAAAAAAGGTAAAGAGTTAAGCTCTTAAGGGTACTCATGTAGCTGGGAAAAACCGTCTATAAATTTTTCCACCAGTTCGTTTTATTGAAACTATATAATGCTTCTTAGGTTTTAATGATACTTCCAGGAAAAACTGCTTTGTTACGTATAAAGATTTTCTACAGCATTGACTAGCTTATTCCTAGAGCTTAGTAAAAAACACTTATGATAAATTAGACCTACACACATTTTATTGTATATAAGTATCATTAGTTACTCCTGAATGAAAAAAGAAGGTCTTTTATTTAGGAAATTCCAGTGGATAGAGGTCTTTTGCTGGAGCCTTTTTTCCACAGATCGGTTGTAATTATAGTGCTTACTGATCGAGGTGTTATAAAACCAACTAAGTATAAGTAACTAAGTCGGGACTCTTTCAATACTTTTTCATAAGCTAGGTTTTTGGAAGAGTTAACGCAGGTGAAAGTTACAATTAGAAGCCGTGGATCTTAAGTAATTCTCAGATATTTCTGGTTTTGAGGTTTTAGGGAGGAGTTGGTTATTAGTTTCAAAAAGAATGGGTTTAGAGTAGGAAATCCTTTTAGGATGGATATTAAGCGAAACAGGTTACTCCCCATTATCAAGAGTCCTTGTTATCGAAAATCCAAGAAAAAGAGGGGGTCCCGCTTTATTGAAAGCCGTTATAACTGGAACTGATTGCAATACCCGAATTAGTAAAATAGCAGAAGGCGAAGAAGATAGTAAATTCTAGTATAAAACACCTATACTTTTTTTAGTACTCCCCTAGGAACTACACATCTAAAAGGGCTGGGGTGAATCCCTTAACAAGTGCCCCTTGCGCGGAAAAGAAACCTAAAAGAAGGCCTTACTTTAGGCTAGACCTCATCTTAGCTTACAGAACTGAAGAGCTCTCCTTTATTGTACTATAACGTTGCCTAAAAAGCCTGCATTCTAATATTTAACTTATTAAAGAGCAGGGTTTCTAATAAAATAGAATGCTCTAAATACACAAGAATCTCGGGACCCTCTAAGGAGCCCCTTGTTAGGGAACCTTCTCCTTATGGGATTCTCTTAGCATTCAATTACCGGACTCAATTTTTTATATCGTTGGAGCTAAAAAAGGGTAGCACTAGCTAAGCACCTTTGAATTACTACACTTCTATCTTTCAGAAAAAACCTGCTGGAGTTTCTCTAAACTGGCGGACCTTTTGTGAGATATGTTAAGGAAAAACTTCTAAGTCCTAAAAGCTTTTGAAGATTTCGTATACTAAAGCACAGGAATTCTTTACTTATAACCGGACCGGAATCACAACTCCGTTCAAAGAAAGCCTCGGGACTCTCTCTTTTTTTGAATTCCTGACTAAGGCGGGTAACTAGAAAGAAGAGTGTTTTTGTGAAACTATGCCTTTTAAAATCCCATACCTTTGTTGTTTACCAAGTAAATCTAAGACTAAAATTACAGCTTGAATAGATAAATACTAATTTTAGTGACATATCATACATAGGATTCTACTCCTAGATAGAGATTTTCTCGTTTCGAGAGGAAGCCCCTAGCAGGTATACGGTTTTATAAACCCTGCAATGTCTGCGGTATTTTTGAATTCTATACTCCGAAAGCTGGTACTTATTTGTATATAAACCTACTTTATATTACCCCCTGCATCTCTTTAGCAGTACATTCTATTTTTTAGTTAGTCTAAAAACCCTTGCACAGGGTCCTATAATTGGAAATGAAATCCCGTTTTACGAGTTCCAGTGCTTAAACTAAATAGAGTACTCGCAGCTGTAGTTTAGGAAAGTAATAAGGAGTAGAGTACTGTATCAAAGGGAGATGAAGTGAAACAAATTGTTTGTTATATAACCACGCTTTGACCCTCTCGTTTAAAAGAAAGTATTACCAAGCATAACCCCCTAAATATCCTTAGCAAGAAGCCTTTTCAAATTTTCAACTCAATTACGCGTAGGCTGGATAACTTTCTCTGGAACATCCGCGCTATCTCTTGCTTTAAGTACTTTATTATCCCATCGTTCTGTTTTTTGGTTTTAGATAAGCGTCCCCTTCCCACTATTTGAGTCTGATCTAATTGTGAAAGCTATGTATTTTACGGGATCCCCTAGGAATTTCTAGTTAAGACTGGATTTATCCAGGAAATTAGAAAGCTTTTTTAGGAGCACCCCCTATATGGTAAGGATATTGCGTGGGATTATGCGAATCCTAAAAAGTTCAGCCCAGAAAAAGTAGCTCCAATAGAAAAAAAGGAATGGATGGTTGAGTCTTTCTAGGACAATATGTGCAATTTGTTGGTTTCATTTTATACTGATAATGTTTCAAAATAGGGACTCTTTTAAAAGCCCAAAACCCCTTATATTATAGGATATTATAGGAGTGCTCTTCTCGGAAGTTATATAAAAATGCTAATGTTCCCCCAAAAATGGATTCTAAGGGCCTACCTAGTATACTTTTAATAAAGCTTCCTTATTTTCAAATGAAACTAGGGTAAACTAATTCTCTAAATTATTAGATAGGACCCTTTGATTTCTGTAAAACTTCAGCGCAGCTCTTTAATTTGCAATTTGCTACTCGGTGCATTTTATCTACTTAGTAACAATAAGAATTGTATAGCAGTCAAAAACTTGAGTCGGTGAATAAAGTCATTTCATTGAATACTAGACACCTAGGTTTTCCAAGACAGTAGGATTATAAAGTTAGAGTTATACTATCTAAAAAAAAAATCCCTAAGATTGAATATAAAGGAAATGGCAGCCACTCAATAATATATATAAGCTTTTTCTAAGTACTCTTTCTCAAACGTATATAAACTCGATCAACATTTAGACTCTGTTTTACAAGTTGACAGCTATTTAAGAGTATAACTAATCTAGTCAGATATATCATGTTTTTGTGATTTACCTAACTTTTTTGAACCGAACGGATTTATTGAGACCTACAAATAAGAAGGTTTCTAGTAGATTAGCGAATCTGTGATTTGATGTAAATATGAACTATTTATAATCTGTCGTAGTTTAGCTCCAAAACTCCCCGGAAACAATCGGAATTTAGAGGATTCCCAGTATATAATGAAATTCGTCAGCGGGTGCCCGGAAAACTCTAAGGAGATTATCACGGTAAGACCAAGTTATCGTTACGATCCCAGTCTAGCGTATACTTTTCACTTACTACTGTATTTTTTAAACGATTCTCTCATTTCTTTGTTGCAGCATGTAAGTCAATTATTATATACACAGAAATCCATATTATTAGTAAACTCGGTTTTTCTTTTATACACAATTACTAGTCAGATACCAAATTCGCTTACTTCACACCAGGGGTTTTCCTGCTTGAGCAAATGAAGTATTTCTACTCTGAGTTTTTGAATACTTAAGTTTGGGTTAGTCCTTGATAGGTAAAAGGGAGCTTCCTTGTTTACCGATTGAATTCTTTTCCTTGGTTTTTCTAAGTTTTTCAATTACTCCTAACTCTCTACAAACAAAAAGGAAGATAGGCATATACTTTCCTTAAATAAAATAAGAATTCTTAGCTTGCTCCTACTCTTAAGTATCCTAGCAGCAGTCTCCTGGTTAAGTAAGGCAATAAGGAGACTATTCAGAAAAATGAAGGAAGGAACACTCATTCATTACCAGAGGACCCAAATCAATTCTAAGGCCATTTCTGTGCTATAAAACATGGGGTAGACTATCCAGTTGTACATTTCATTTAACAGGGCTTGTACGAGAAAATGATTCTTTAGTTGCTTGCTTTAGAAAGAAGAACAGAGTCTAAGAATAAGAGAGAAAAGGGATTGCTTTTATACGGGAGAATCTCGGTCAGTCAAAGCCTTCCCTACCTAACTATACATACTAATAAAATTCTTACCTATAACTATATAGGGCTCTCTCCTCCTATACCTTATTAAACTAAGACAATAAGAAACTAATACATAAAAGAACAAGTTAAGACAAAGACTTAAGCTACAGGGAATCCTAGCTGCAATAAGACAGTAACTAATTAAGAATACACATAAGCTAAATACATAAGCTAAATACATAAGCTACAAGGAATAACAGCAAGAAAAAGTATAGCTCCTATAAATCTAATAAGTCAATAGCAAAACAAGAGAAGAAATAAGTTCAATTTTTGATTACATACTAACGAGCTTTTCTAAGTCAGATACGTTAAATAGTAGCACTTCTCCAAGAAGCTAATACGATTTTATAATAAACACAGGGCCGTCGAGCCTGTCTTTTTGACGAGTAATCAAAGTCAAAAGTCTGTTTCTGTCCCGTGAATGAAATCATACCTCATCTTTTACTAAATTGACTAAGTAATATTTGAATAGTAATAGATTCATTTAGAGCCTTCCTTATTAACCTAGTTCTTTTATACTTTGTGAAGTTACACGCGCTTTGGGGTTCCGTTCTGCACGGGAATACTTCCTTGGATTGCTTTTCGCGGACTCTCCTGCTTCTTAGCAGTTGAAATATAGGCTCTGCTGTAATATGAATCTATCCGTATATCTAATAAAGCCCGCCCTACAACGTTGAATATTAAGTAATTGGCACTTCTTTGAAATAATATCCCCTAGAAAAACATTTGAGTGCAACCTCCCTAAAGGAATCCTGTGAATAAAAGCTATCCTTTAGGTTAGATTTTTATTATAAATCACTGCGGCGAAAGGGCTTCTCTATAAAGCTATTAATATAAGCTTATTCAGGAATATGTCCCTATAAAAGAAGTTCTGAAATCTGAAAACTCTTCCTTTCGAGAATCAAAAGCTTTAGCTCTTAGTAGGGTTATGTTATATAAAGGGGCTCTTACTTTGTATGAGAGTGTGAGTGAAAGTGTTTTCGGCTGTTCATATTGTAATTAGAGGAATTTCTCCTCTATATACCGGTCCTTAATCTTGTAACTTAAAGAAAAAAGGGACTCCTGGCTTTCTATCCTTTGTCTATTTCGATGCTTCTATGCCTTGACTAATCAGGATTTTATGGATTTGGTAGACAGCTCTTACTTGAAGTTAGCTAGACTTACCTACGTGCTTTAAGGTTTGTATGTTAATGATAAGAGTAAAGAGAATTGTCCTTAACAACTAGCACTATCTTTTATATAGCTTATAAAAAGCTTATAAAAAAAGAAAGACAAATACCCATAAAGGAACCCTTCAATTTGGATACACTGTCTTAAAAGGAGTTTGAAATCTCACACTAAGTCTCACTTTGATAAAGGAGCCATTTGGTGCATTTCTTTTGGCTCATGCCCCTTTCTATCTGGGTTTTAGTGTTAGGATCCTTCCTGAAGCAAAGGAGAGTCTAAGTTACTCAGGTGGGTAACAGGCGGCTTCCTTTTTGTGGGCTCTCCTATTGAATTCTAATACCTTACAATTAATCGGGGAAAGTCTTAGTTAAACAACTAATCCGATCTATGAGCAACAGAGACAGGGTTAATATTTGTGTTTAGATGTACTTTTTCAACAATTGGCAAATAGGAAAGGTCTTTGCGAATTGCACGTTTTCTATACTTAAATACCCGGCTGTCATACTACTTTGATTGAGGATTCCTAGACATCTTATTGCTGTCTTGATTCCGTTTAGCTCGCTTACATATATATATATTTTTATTAGAAATCCAGTTAGCACTGAGACAGTCGAAAACGCTGAGCTAGCCAACAAAATGTCGTGAAAAATGTATGCGTTTTTTGAGTTATATTTCTCTTTATAGGCTTGGTAAGTTCCTATAGGAGAATTTGGGAGAAAGCCCGAGTCAAATTCCAATTTCCTAAAAAGTTTCTTTTTATATAAAATATAAAGTGGAGTAAAACCTAAAATCTTAGTTCCATTCTTAAACCTCTTATATGATATTCCTTTTTTTTGTTCTTAATATACTTCAGAAATAAAGTCATTCAAAACTTCCTTTCTTTTTAACAATTCCACAACTATCTGAGATGCTAGAAAAAAAAGAAGTTCACCAAAAAACTAGTTGAGGGCACAACGCATTTACCTGAGAAATAGCAAAATACTGCTGCTACCCCTATACGACGAAGAGTAAGATCAAACAAGACTAGTACTAAACCACCTCATTCCTCCCTCTGCTTTTGAGAAAGCTAAGGATATAGTAAAAACAGATTCTTAGTTTTAAGACTCTTAATTCATTCCTGTTCAATTTAGAGAAGTTAGGAGAGCAATAGAAAGACCTGCTTCATAGAGCTAGTTCCCCTTTATCTTTAGTTAGAAAACTGCAGGATAGTTTAGTTAAGTAAGCCCGCAAAGCAGGAGTTCAAACGGCATAGTATACATTATAAGACATTAGCCGCAAGGGTTCTCATCGGTACAAGGTTCAAATTCTGTGAATAGTTCCTCAATCTTCATACCTGTAATACCTAAACCAAGAGAAGACTTGGGACAAAGTAACAGTATTTACACGACTTTTCCTTACTTATCTAAGACAGCTCTAACACGATGTATAGATATTTTATGGTATATTCAAAAGGATAATAAGTCGCATAAAAAAGATCGCTTATATAGAATGACTCTGATCAGCATAACAACATTTCCAGGAAATTCAAACAAAGGATTTCTTCTTAATGCTCAAATCATGTATATACAAATAGATTTAGCTCGTATTCTCTCCTTAAAATAAAGTCAGCCGCCATCCTCAATAGCTCAGTGGTAGAGCGTTCGGCTGTTAACCGAACGGTCGTAGGTTCAAATCCTGCCTCTCCCATTTTTGAAGGTTGAATAGGTCTATAGGCTTTCGAAGTTTGAAAAGGAATGCCGATGGTGGAGACGGCAAAGCTTATTTTGAGTATTTTAATAAAGTGTTCGAAAACTCTTAATAATAAGTATAGGGAGCAGCCGCCTAAACTAGAAGAAGGAAACTCTTCAGGGATGATAAAAGCAAGAATTTCTTTTGCCATTTGAATGTATTTAATGACTCATTATTATATATAAAAGGCCAACAAACGTAGCAAATCTCTGTCTTGTACTCTATTTAGCATACATAAATTATGGCTTCAAAAACAAAGGTAGGCGCTCCTTAATAACACACGTAATTAAACGAGCTTAACTTTACTCCTTAATTTGCTGTAAAACCTAGAAAAGAAGAACTTACTATACGACTTGGATTCATTTCAATCTTGTTAAACTAAGAGCCTTTTCGTACGACGCACTTCCTTATATATAGAAATGGGTTTACGCTCTATTCAACACAATATTCCAGAAAAGAAAGTTCAAGTTATAATCACTACGGAGCCTTGAAGGGCTCTAGTTAACTAGAATTACAAGACTAGAAATTGAACAAGGAAAGAGCTATATAAATAAAGAATGGGGTTAGGACATAGATTTCTTGGGGGATTTCAATTTATCCTTGCAAGAGATTCCATCAAGTGTATAAATAGAATATAAGGTCAAATAAAACATATATTAAAACTGAAGCAAAATTGAATAATAAGGAATCATAAATGAAGTTGTGTTAAAGCGACCTACAGCACGCGAAAGGGGCCTTAGAATATGTTTGCTAGAATCTACCTCCTTATTATCTTACTTGATCCGAACTCGTACATAGCACATAGAGTCCTTATCCCATCATGATATCACTTTTGTAAAATATTACTGTTGTGCATATCCTTTTTTTTTTGACAGCTTGAAAATCCCAAATTCGTAAATACTAAATACCGTAGTTATTTATTGCTATCTGAAGTTGCTAATTATTACGATTATCCGGGTATATTCTATATGCCGGGTCCCAGTCTACTCAAGGGTTCTGTCACTAGCTAGATAAGATTTGTGTGCTTTATAAAAGAAATGCGTTTATCCACTTCATTTTGACCCTATGTATTCGTAAGAGTCTTAGTTCATTGGGTTGCATGAATACCGAGTCTCCGTGTTTTCTTAAAAAGAAACTCGTATCGTAATACGACTGATATAAGAGTCCCTCGCCCTCGTATTTCTCTGCGTATGAAGCGAATAGTTTACGCAAACTGAAATAGACTGAACTAGCTTTCACTTTACTATAATTAAAGTCTGACTCGTATGTTAGAGGAATAGCGTTAGCAACAGTAAATTCGAACTCCTCACCCTCCTCTTGGCTCACATTCAAAGTGAGTGACACTTTTGCATAACCGTGGATGAGCGGGTAGGCATACTTAATTAGAAGATCCATAGTAAGAAAAGCTAAAGGATCAATATTGTTTGATTCAGGGTAAGGTTTATTAAAGGAAGTAGAAGCAATTATTTTACTCTGATAAGGTCTAATACATTTTTGAGTAGGATTCAGTTTCTTACTCTCAGATAGTAACTGACTGAAATCGGTGATCTCTAATGTAGAATTAGATGAGTGTCTTACTTTATGAAGTAAAGATCCAACTCTAAAAGATTTAGAGAGTGATGACCAACCCACCCGTAGATAGTATCAAATCCCTAGTCATACAAGATCTTCTAAGTGTGGAGATAGATGATGTATGATAGTAATGAATGGAGATCTTCCATGTACAACGACTCCTCACAGGACTTTGGCTATACATTTGTAAAAAGTTGAAATCTCTGTACAGTAAAAATACCGGGTTATCTCTTGGACGGTAACGTGTGTATAAGCGTTTTTGTTACAAAAATAAGTATTCTAGAAGAGCTCTCTTTTTCAATACCAAGGTGGCCTGGCAAGAAAGCTTTTTTTTTTTCAATTTGTTAAAATAAGTCAAATGAGTCCTGGTAACTATTTAGATAAAATAGTACACACATACGTATACATACACCCGCTTCTTCGATTAGACACGAAAACACACTTACTTTAATATTTACTTTTAGTAATGCGTTATCCTCAGTCATGAAATTCTAAGCCTTTCTCAAATACTTTGAAGCAAATTAAAGTACAAGATTTTAGCTACCCATCAAGTGAAAACTCTAGTATTACTGCTAATACATCGAGCTTCAACTGAAACCCGCGGGTTCAAATCAGATAATATCGGTGACTTTTTTGATAGGAATCCTCATATTACTTAAAGACTTGCTATACTAATTAGAAAGTTGACAGTTCGGCTAGGTGGATTTCTTTCGTTTAGCTTACTCGACTGGGTCCGCGCTCCAATTGTCCTATTTACATTAAAATAAAAATAGTCGAAGTTTCTTAATTTTCTTTGACTTTGCGGTGTTGTGAACTATAGAAGTATAGGACAACAACGAATTGAATGCCTTTGAGACCTTATTTGACTCTACTTAGCAAAAGAAAAGTCTGGCTAAAGAAGACATTACTAAATCCCTAGCTGAAAAAAGAGGATTATATATAACTCAGCTTGTCTTCAAAGGGCCCCTTTATTATCACTCATAGTTACATATCTTTTCTCATGGGTAGTAATTAGATAGCAACTATTTGTAGTATAGTAGATCTCGAGTCGCAGTGTTCAGTATTTTTGATCTATACTCCAAAAATCCACTATAATATAGCATGGGCCGGGTCAAGTAGATATAAGTGTACCTTTTCGTAATTTGCATAGGTTTTTGCTAAAAGGGGTCTATAAATGAAAACAAAAAGAACTCGTCGACTCAGCAAACGTTCTATAGGATGCCCTTATTTCTTTGTGAAAAGGAGCTCCAAAAGGAGGAATCGCTCTTCCCGTTAAGGGTTCTCCGTATTTAGGGCTTTTTAGAATATAACCTTCTCTATTTGGGTTTACCCTAACTTTCAAAACAAAGTGTTATCTAAAGTTTAAAGAGACTTGCCAAGGTATTACAGAATTTCACCTGACTGCAAAAATGCAATCTAACTCAATTTAGAAGGGTCGAGAAGCCGAGCGTACTTACAAGATATAATATCAAAGAGTACATACAAGCGGTGGCTATCTCAAGTCTTTATACTTGGGAATCCCCCATTTCAAATTTTGAGTAGAATATGTCAGGGGTAATACTAGCATAATGCGAAAACCCAAAAGGACAGCCTATGAAATCCCTACCCAAGTGCTTCTATAACTTACGCTATAAAGACTGCTTTTTCCTTTCCTTCTAAAAAAGAAAGAGGTACGGGGCGCTTACCTCACCGGGATTTACATAACTTTATTTTCATTAGTTTCAAAAGCTACTCCTTTTTGGACTCTTCTTAAAGCTGCTATTCCTATAGGATAAGGTCTAGAATTACTAATTCTTCGGCAATTTAGCAAGTTATTTAGCGCGGTTACACTTGTTGGTAGAACAGATACTGACTGATTGCAGTGCCCGGTCGTAGGTTCGAATGCTCTACCAACACTCAAATTCTCAAACAAAAGAAGATGTGGAAAAGCAAGAAATAAAGGCAAATTCCCTCTCTGTATTTATTCGGGGACTCTATCCTAATAAGAAGACTCTTTTGTTTTCAAGGGTTTAAGAAGTTATGATAGAAAAAGGACTACTATTACTTAGTCTAGAAGTTATTATTCAAGTCTTTTTTGTTTTTGGGGCGAATATAGTAGCTCCTGGGCTTGATTGTATAAGAAAAGGTATAGCTTTCGGCTAATTATAAGGAGCCCGTGGGAGAATGAAACAAGTAAAGAAAAGCCATCTCGGTAAATGCGTATTTTAGCTAAAAGGTAAGCATCTTTAAGCAATAGGAATCGGTAAAAAGCAAACAAGAAAAAGACTAAGGCATACTGTGTTTCATACCCTTACCCTTATTGTTAAGACCTTCCTTTAATTCTAGCAAAACTAACTTCCTAAGGAAACTACCCCGAGAAACTAAACCTCTTGCACTTATTACCTAGCCCTAAAGAAATTAGTTAAGAAGCTCTTATTACTCCTTGCTCTTAGAGGACTTACCCAGAATCTTCTTATGAGCCAGCTTTCACTATTGTAGTTTTAACTACTCAGTATCTCATGGACTATGTCTTATTAGGAGCACGAGAACAAACTCCTTACTTGCGGTCTTAAGTCCTATAACTTTTTTTTAACCGGCAACCCTTATAAGTAATCCTATATCCAATACCACTTATAGGGTAATCATCACTATTTCACGGATTCCTCTATAATTGACACCTTAGAACATTAGCTAGACGTAACTCCCTTCTTCCCTTATTAATTAATGAAAACCAATTTATATCTACCTCCTATTTCAGACTAAGGAATTCAGCTAAGCATTACTCTATATTTCACTAAACTATCTGTTATCAAAACTAAAGGATATTATAAAAATAGAATACAGTAAGAAATTTAAGGCTTTTATTTTATAGGGAAGGGCGATTCGAATCCTTGTCTTAATTCCGTATTCTACATATGTTTC
Source organism: Pelargonium exstipulatum (assembly GCA_036897565.1). NCBI lineage: Eukaryota > Viridiplantae > Streptophyta > Magnoliopsida > Geraniales > Geraniaceae > Pelargonium > Pelargonium exstipulatum. Next base: position 5,785 of record JAYMTG010000075.1, on the reverse strand, counting down.
AATTTGATATAAAAAAGTCTTAAAGTCCACAGGCTGCACATGTTATCAGTAAATAAATATCCCCTATTTAATATTGAAGTGGATTTTATAACTGGCGAAAGTTTCGAAACCGGAATTCTTCTTCAACAAAAATATAAAGTAGATTTTTAGACAAAGTTCTTGCTATTTCATATTTATTAATACAGGAGACAACCCGAAAGTCTTAGTATTGTCCCTCTTTTTTAGTCTTGCAAATTATTGAAATCCTTAAAATCTTAGACTTACAAGTCCTCTGGCGGCAGAAAAAACTTTGGGAATCTTGCTTTTAATGAGAATTCTTGTGGACGGAGAAAGCTATAGGGGTAGTGCTTTTTTGGTACATACAAACTAAAAGAAAAAAAGGTATAAAGCGCTCTAATGTATAGTTTAGTATTTGAGATGCATTGTTTTTCGAGGTAGAGCTAAAGGATTTTTTTTCTTCTTTTTAACATGATTCCCTAAGTATAGTAAGAAGGGTGGTTAATTGTTCGTGTTCGGCGAGAAGTAAACTTTTAGTTTTAGTAATCGCGCAAATGTTATAAAATAAAGGCACTGAATTCGAACTTGCCTCTGAAGATTTGCGATCATGAGCCTAGAAATGCATCCGTATTTTTCTATAGAATAGTATTCATTCTATTCGAGAATTTATAATGAGCAACTATTTGTTATATTATGATTGGCATGCAATTCACTCTAGATTAACTAGACCTATAGACTAAGGCTTTATAAATAACTATAACTGAGATTGAATCTCCCTTTCAACCCAGCCCTAGCGAGTGTAGCTTAGAAAATTCAGAACTAATTATCTAACTCTGCGTTTTATATCTAAAACTTTTCAATAAAGTAAATTCTTAAAACGATTGAATTCTTATATGCGTACCATATTAAGGAAGCTCTCAACTTAACGATTTAGCGAACCAAGGCAAATAACGTATGTTCCAAAACTTGAGCTACTAAATCCTAATAAAGTTATATATAACTTAGGAAAGTTTATCTATTTTTGACTGCATATATCTTTATAACAACAAAAAGCGTCATACTTATTCCGCATTCGTTTGCCTCTGGTTTACTAATTCTGTATATAACGTATTCTCTCTAAACTGAAGAGAATCCTCGTTAAATTAACACACTACAGATACGAACTTCTTTGCTACAAAAAAAGTATTAAACAAGGGCTCTAGATTGCCTAAGAGAAATTTTATTTATAACTTATACTGAATGCTATACCTAAGTGTAGTAAGTGTAGAATCAATGACAGAGAATACACAAGCAAGACATGCCCCTATAGTATAGGGATCTTTTTGGCTTTTGTTTACCCAAATAAGGATTGCTGCTATTTAAAAACTCTATGAAAATAAATTTTTTTTCGTCTTTTATAAGTTTATAAGTAAGAAAATAACCTCTTCATATATTATATAATTTTACTCCTTTTGCTGGGATTCACTACAAGTCCGTAACTAACTCATAAAATGTAATTACTAATTCTAGAACTATATTATACCCTAAATTACTAGAATAACGGGGATTAAAAATCAAAATGTTGTAGATTTAATATACTTGTTTGTGACTAAGGAAAATTCTAGTAAATACTCTAAAAAGGTAATAAAAAACTCATAGTATACCTAGGGAAGCCCTAACATCTCTACTAAAAAGGTACTGGTAGCTAAATAAAGAAAGATAAAGGAACTTACTTTTAATGATTAAAGATTGCGGAAAAACCTATTCAAGAGGTTTTGTTACTTACATTTTCTCCTTTAGTTCTTTCGAGCTTTTAGAATTTTCAGGTAATTTGTTGTTTTGGCAGAGTTAAAAAAAAGTCTTCCCTACTTTCAAACTAGAAATTCTGAAGAATATTAAGGACTGTATAGCACACTAGATAACCTTAGAATCACTTAACTGAAGAAGGCTAGGTAAATTTATTAAAAGCGAAAGCCTTGCATTTTATAGTGTTTTTTGAGCTTCTCTTGATACTACTAATCATTATAAATTCCTGGTAAGCTTACTGAAGGAGACAAAGAAAACTTCCAACAGTCATCCCTTTTGTCACAAGTTAAGACCAAAAACTTAGAAACCGGTCATCCTTTTATAGGAAACAAGAGACCTTGAGAATCCCAAGTATAGAATAAAAGTAAAGGGCAATTTTTTACCCTGTTAGGCGCGCTTGGGTACAGCAAAAACACGATAACATAGTAAGCCGAAACCCCAAGGTACAGCTTTAGATATATAGGTAACCGAAAGTATGCTAGAAGCTATTCAATATACAGAGTACTACTTACCGGATCAAGATATAAACGATCTTGAATGAATATTTGACTCCCGGATCTTTTCCTGTTAAAGGCTTTCTAGAAAAGGTAGAGTTCTTTTAGAAAATATTCCTTTGTTAAGGGAAAGTTCTAGTAAATGCTATTTATTAAGTTTTGAGTTTATAAATCTAAGTACAATCTTTCTTCTCATTTTCTTTACATTCCGGTTAAAAGTAAACCCCAAGTCCAGTAAATCTGAGCTTTTATTTATATATATAAAATAAATACCGGTTTCCTTTGTGGATATTTACTGTGGGTATTCTAGTTAGGCTAAAGCGCCTGTTCAGAATTAAGTCTTCGAGGTCTTTTTCTTACTGTGCGGGCATATATTATAGAGTACTTACTAGTTTCTGATCCTGTAACTTTTGTTATAGGAATGCTTATCATTACTACGTTTGTTATAGATTTTATACATTATAGAATTCACTAGTTAGAGTAGAACCCTTATCTTAGGATATTAATTATATTATTTTGAAAACTGTTGATACAAATAACTAGAGCTTCCTTTATATACTCTGAATGCGTCAAATCCAGTTGAAAGAAGCCGCGTTTGGTGTAAACACGCAAGGACGGATAAGTAAACTCACTTTTTGTTTGATCCTTAGATGACTTGGTTTTTAGGATTGCAATTCCATTACTAGTCAATCTATTCTTGCTAAATATCACATTTCCTCGCCTCGGATCGTTATACCCATCAAGAGTACTCAGTTTTTGGGGAATCTAGACTTTTATTAAGACCTTTTAGAGACTTATTTACATAAAATTATTGGGTTTCCGTTTGAAGCAATAGTTTTGTAAGTGGACTTTTTTCGGACTAATTACCCGTGCTTTCTGTTTAGCTAGCTTAATATTTATACTTTATTTATTAATGGGTTCGCTTTTCAACGATTGGACAGGGGAAATTCACTTGATATCTTTTTTGGGACTTACTTTATAGTATAAGTAACTTTAGTAACAACATAAGTTAAGAGTCATTAGAGGGGATTACACCTATAAAAAGAGAAACCTACACCAGGATTTTGTCAATTACAATCTATTTCCCCCTCCCCCTTTTTTAAGAAGGGCTCTCTGTGTGAACCAAGTAATTCGTATCGGAGCTATATCCTCTATACAGCATAATTTGACTTATAGGTAATACCGAATCAATTGGGTTTTGTCTAGAACTAGAAATAAGCACCTTAGATTACATCCCATTTAAGGCATCCTGATAAAAAACCGGGGAGTAAGGCAAAAGACACTTAAATGCAATACGAGTTACCTCTTTAATTATAGTGTAAAAATAAAAATAGGCTGGGTTTGTTATCCCTGAAATACATAAGTTGAGCCTGGGTGTAGATAGCTGGAATATGGATATCCGTTTAGAGCCATTTCATTTTTAAGCGTGTTAGCTTATGGAAAAAGTACCAGTTATTACTTTAGCGGAATCTTCCTCGAGAGTAACCCCGACCTTTAAGTAAACTTGTATTTTTGGTATTGCTCAGGCTAAAAGCGGAAAAATGCTTACTTGTAATTTGAAAACGAACTCCCAAATCCTTTTTATTTGTAACAGCATAGTGCATCTCTGCTATTTAGTTCTAAGACCTGCTTCGCTCAAACTTTAGGGGTTTCTTTTCTATTGGAGTACATTTTTTGTGGTTCTTTAGAGGAACAAGTAAAAAAAATTCATAAAGGTCTGGAGCATCCAAAGTTAGTAAACCAAACGCGCAAATTACTTTAAGACCCAAGAGGAGCCTTGCTCCCATTATATGGGAGGCTTTTCCAGCTTCAATTGTTACTAGTCTATGGTTTATCGTAAAAGAGTTATAATACCAGGTCCCTTGTATGGTCTGCCCCTGTGTCTGAGTTGCCGAACTTAGAGGAAACTGGTTTCCCTTTTACTTTTAGGGGAATATACGAATAAGAAAGAAATGCGCTGTTGAAATACTTTGTTTACGCGGTAGAACTTTATCAGTAAATAAAGATAGAAGATTCAATTAGGGCTGCTCCGATATAAAGTAGTAACCTGTTCAACAAGATAGGGAAATCCTAAGGATAAGGTGTAGATAAAAGTTCCTTATTGGTGCCATCGGTTAACCCACTCAAATGGACACTTGAAAAGAAGAGTACGACTCAACTAAAAAGCTCTCTAAGATCCAGTTTTCCTTGGTAGCGCTCCCTTTTGCTTTTTGTTTTCTTTGGCTATGGCTCTCTTTAAAATAAGGGCTTAAAAAAGAGGATTCTTAAGCAGAGCTTAGGTCTTTATAACATTAGTACTAGGAATGACACTGGTTATCCTTTTAGCCATAGGAGTCCAACTTTGGTTCATTTAATTATCTCTTTTAGTTAGATGTGAGATCTATATTTTATAGGAGGAGTCTACTCACAAAGAGCAAGAAACTGAATTATATCCTGATACGCTTCTTACTCACGGTATTGCTTTGTTTAATAAATTACTCCTAGACCCATGTGTTACCCCTCTTTTAGCAAGCTTTAGTACAAAAAGGAATTGTTATTGAACTCATAAATGAAGTTTTTTTCTACCAGAGCAAAAGTACCCACTGCTAAAGAATCCATTAATTATTACCTTTCACTATCAATTTTTATTCAGGGGCCTTGAAGTCTAAAGTCTTGGGATGAGGCAAACAGGGATATATCTGGATACCCTTAAAGTAATAACTTAGTAAGATATTAGAACTTCCTAACATTCAAGTAGGCATAACTTTATTATTAAATTAGAATTTTCTAAGAAAGATTCTTTTAGGCTTAGACACTCACGTCTTTTTAGCTTGGTATATAACAATTTCATTACAATTATGTATTTTAAATTGAGAAGAATAGCTGTACTTATAAAATGAAGGGTTTGTTTGGAAAGGCAACTTATTAGATTGAGTTCACCTACTTTTTAGAGGGAACAATAAATAAAATAAAAACTCAAAAGAAAGCTCGGTATATCGAGACAATAAGGGGTCTAGTCAGGAATCAAACTCCTTTAGTTCAGAGGAAAAGACCGGTCGGGGATTAGCAAACTCGAGATACCTTTATTTAGTACTAACCCTCGCTTGCTTGCGTAATGCAATCCAATTTCGGTACGTTGAAAAAACCCTGGTAGCTAAAGCTCTTCTGAGCGGACAGGATGTGTACCGATTTTCTAAAACAATCAGATAGAAGCTTCTAGTTTAGAGTATCCTGGATCCTACTTATATCCTATATAGATCTTCTTTCTTCGACGGGAATTCTAGTAAAACTTCCCCTTCACTTATTACATAAGTTATAGTATAAGACTCCAAACTGCAAAGGAATATAATACGACAATCCAACAAATATATTCAAACTCTATACCTTTTAAAAACTAACAGAGTTCTAATATTTATAATATTAAGGAATGCTTAACGGCTCAAAGCGCGCTTACTCTTTCCAGCAAATATATCCTAATGGTCAAGTGAAATCCGGCATAAGGATACCTAAAAACTGCTTAAAGAAAAGCA